>CAKAEH010001860.1:0-25464 GCA_916381525.1 Cercopithifilaria johnstoni | reverse complement strand
GATCAATTAGGATTGTTAATTTCGTAGTCATATAATATTACAAATGACTCGTAAACTTTACTTCACAGTCATGTAGTACAAATGATCCGTAAACTTTACTCCATAGTTATGTAATACAAATGATCCGAGGATATATACATATACATAAAAAGGAATTGAAAGGACAAAATTAGAATTCAAATTTGAAAAATACTGAACGTTACAGAATGAATCAATGTTTGCTTTTCTTCAATTCAATAATAAACTTGTAGAGGATTGAAAAGAGTACGGAAGTGTTTATTTGTTAAGATCAAAGAATGATTAAAATGAAAAATATATATGAGTGTAAAAATAAAATAAAATGAAAAACTAGTTACCAGTTCGAGTTATCTCTTCAACGATTTGAAATTGTTCCGAATCTCAAATAGAATAATAAACAAGAAGAGAAAATGAAATGTGAATTAGAACGAATATTTTCATTTATTCCCATAACTTTTACATACGCTCACAAAAATATTGCTGAAATTAAGTAAAATTTTTATTTCAAAATAGCAATAAATAATAGCATTATCACATAGTGATAAAATGATAACGATGTTTTGTTTAATCATATCATATCATATCATATCATATAATATCAAATTTAACATGAAAGATTAATTCTAATTATCTATTGATAATTACTAGTGAATTTTCTTGATAATATCCTTTGTTTTTTTTCCTTTTCGATTATTTTTTCTTATTGAAATTTACACTTAAAAGTAGTACTTTTATTAAATTTGAAATATGAAAATTTAATCTATGAAAAGTTTTTAGTACTGAAATAGAAAGCAAACAAAAAGTAGCAGACAAACATCAATTTCACAGAATATGTATGTATGTATGTATGTATATGTGTGTGTATGTGTTTGTATGTGCATGTGTGTGTATGTGTGTGTGTGTGTGTGTGTGTGGTGTGTGTATATATGTATGTATGTAAAAAGCTTTAGTGGGTTGCTTATTCAGCCGATGATGATGATGACGATCTCGATAGTATATGATATCGTTACCAACTATTCAGGGATAATAGAATCAAAGAGGCCTGTGTCACCATCAACCTTATCCAGCGTCACCCACCGGAAAGTCATTTCATCCCAAATAACATTCGCATTCCTCCTCATTCTCTTTCATCTGTTTATTTCAGCAATTATTTTGTAAAATTACTACTCTGTTGTATACCATTGATTTGCCCGTTTTTTTTGAATATTTACTACTTTCTATACTGATAATATCATCTACGTCAGCTGAGATCATTGATTAAATTGTTTGGTATTTTAGGTGGACAACGTATATTCTTTATTACAATAATAATTTCGCTTTCAAGTTAGTCAGGTTAGTGAATTGATTAATAATATGATGTGATATAATAAAGAATCTGAAAATAGCAACTAACATGCAAACAATTAAAAGTTCCGATTATCCCATTCTTTCCTTTTCAATAAGCAAATAAGCAAATGAACAGGTAATTTCCTTGAATTACTGTTAATCGTTTTCTGCTAATTTGAAACAATTTATTGCGACAGATTCCACTCCACGTATGCTATTTAACGGTCGAATATTATTAATTATTTTGATAATTATTTCTGGATTTAATTATTCAAGTTTCAAGTCTTCTTTCGATTTTAATTTTTGCTACAAACTCAAGCAAAAAATCGTATAAAAATTAAAAATTCGGATAAAGCGAATCAAATTTTTGAAATGACTAATATGGGCAAAAAAAATGATTCATTGTTTGATTATTACTCATTTTACCGGATATCTACACGTTACGTACGTATGAATATCACGTAATACGCGTTTCAAATGATTATATTTCAGAAATATTTATAAAAATTCGAAAGTTTCATTATTTTATTCATCTGGCAAATTGCATTTATTCAATAAATTTCCTTTTTCATGTGAAATTTTTCTGCATTACGGTAATCTTTCCCAATTTAATAATCAAATTAATTGAAGCAATAAATAATTAGAAATTTATTAAAATATATCTTTGACAATTAAAATTAAACTTTAGCTATCATCCTGAAATCATTTCGTGACAGATTAGTTCGTATAAAAGAAATAAATCATTCGACCTACTACTTAACATTTAAGTATATATCACATCTTCAACTAATTATCCAATAATTATTCGTGATTTATTAAGATTACGAAGTGAGCATTAAATTTTTTGCAATCATAAATTATCATGATTAAATTAGCAATAATTTTCACTAAATTTTTTCATCCCAAATTAATTTAATTTCAACATAATGTCTCAGTTCATTCATCCTTAAATTATTTCAATTAAACAAGTTGAGGATCGATGTTAATTCCATTCAAGCAATAATCATATTCTTTATCAGAAAAAGAAAATCGTAATCATACTTTTTTTGCAAAAGTAAAATGATAAGTAACTGTCAATTGCAATTTGCAAAAAATTAGCAAACGGTTAAACAATTTTAGCACGACATCGAAAAATATTACATTTTCTCTTGTCCCTTACAATTTTTATTTTTTAAAAAAGCACTAATTTTACTTTCTCTGTCTTACTTTGATAACTTTATAAGAAGTTATATTTCAATTTAAATTATTAATTTTTTCTGTAATTTTCATGATTGGCCAACAAATCAGATATCCGATCTGTTTGTATCCGTCTGCTTGTGTGTACAAATATTTAAAATTTGACTTTATAGCATTATTAATTTTTAATAAAAGAAAATTTGTTTTGTTGAAAACATATCGTTGCCGAAATATTACTATTCGTCGACAAGTGAAAACTGACCGATCGATCGAAATTAAAAAGTTATCGCATTGAATTTTATCATATGATGTTACGCTTTCTTTTTTCATGTTTCTTCATTTGTTAAATTTTTACGGCTATTTATAGAAACTAACAGCTTTTGATTGTTTTATTAATTAATGATTTCTTTCGTAGGAAATAATTAAGTACAAATGCTTAATTAGAAAATACGAAATTTATTCGACTGAATTAACAATGATAATATATGAACTAAAAAGAGAAAATTTGTTCCATAATAGAATAAAGAGAGATTGCGTAATTTTAAGTTAATAATCATTAATTAATTAATTGTTTACATAAATTCAGTTAACAATAACATAAATATATTACAAATTTTCAACTTTATTAAATCCAAAAATTTAGAAATTTAATAGAATTTCATTGGAAAATACAAAGGATTCAAATTCTGAAGGAATTTTTATTTATATCAATTTATGCAAACATAAAGATTAGAGAATTTATTTGACATAATTTCCAGCTAAGATTTGAGTAAATATTTTCTCGTCTGTGTAAATACATTAAACGAACGGCTCTGATTGAAATAGAAAATACCGATTCGGGTAATCTCATTTAGATGCGCCTATAGGTAGTACGATTAATATGATCTCAGGTCGAATAAGCAAAATTACCATTGATCATGGATGGTATCATCATCCGACTTAATCATCAGAATAACGAATTCATTTGATTTGAACTACTCGAAAGCTATTCTATAATTATTATAACAAACCGGTTCCTCAGTAACTGTTTGTTATAATAATTATAGAATAGCTGTCATGTAGTAATAGATTTTATTCGATTATAAATCTTTGCAAAATTTAAGTATAGCACGAAAACTAATGAAGTTTTTAAAATTACACCAAACAAAGCAAAGAAGTAAATCATAAATGGAAATTTATTTATTAGGAAGATACTGTCTTATTTCTATTTTAAAATTTAACAATTATAATCGGAATAGACCATAATTACCAATTAGTAAAATTACAATTAGCAAAATAAAATTAAATAATTACCAATTAGTAAAACAAAAGAAAAAATACTCGTTTACCACTGAAAGTAATTAAAAAAATGTTTTACAAAGTGACAACTTTATTTTTACTGAATTTATTCATAATTAAATTTTACTCATAACTTTGAATTTGATAATTAAAAAAATATAAAAAAAGAAGGAAATTTTTAAAAATGGTATTGTTTGCATAAATATATTCGATCTTTCGAATATCCTCCGCTTCATTTTGTTTGTCTAACAAAATTTGAGCATTACCCCAAATGATCGGGATAGCCATTGTAATATATGTGTGCCGAAGTATTGCCAGCCGGAAAGCCATCAAGAAATAGTAGGGAAAAAGCATCATTTGATTCATTGTGATTCGAAATTTATGTTTCTCTTTTTTTCTTCCACTCGTAAAAATTATTATTAGCAATGATATTTGCTTTAATTCTTTATTTTTAAATTAAAAAAATTCTATAAATTGTTAAGAAAATTGCATTTTCAATCCTAATATTCGCAAATTACAGAATTTTCATTCGTTATTTAATTTCCGATTATTTGAATAGCAAAATTTTTGTTTTTAGGAATCTAATTTTAGTTTTCGATATATTTGAATAAATTTTATTTCTTACTTTCTGTTTTTGCTAATATAACATTTTTTAATTAGAAAAATAATTACATATATTGAAGATGAAATTTATCCTTTTTAGAATAATTGTTTTAATAGCATTTAAATTAGAGTTTATTATTTCAACTAATAGAAATATATAGAAATCATTCATACTTCAATACTAAGCGTAAGAAATTTTCTGTTTTCCAAAAAAATAAATGAAAACAATGAGATACTTTTAATTATCGAAAGATATGAAATGAACTGTACTGTTTTTGATGGGCACAATGAAATTCATTTAAATCCCACAATTGTTGAAAATTTCTCAATTTGAAAAATAAAAATAAAATTTATTAATGTGATAATTAATGTAAACAAAAATAAAATTTATTAATAATTTATTGATGTGATCGCGGAAATGTTATCATCTTTTTCTTTCAAAATTTCAAATAATACATTCATTTACGGTGGTTATATATAGCTTAAAAAAAATTTATTTTAATTGTACGCTTACAGTAACTGCACATAATCAGTGAATTTTATTACATAGCATACCAATTAACAATTAACCTATGTTAATTAGTTGGAGTACAGTAATGATTAACATAAAATTGCACAACAAACAGTTAACGAGACAAGATATTGGAAAAAAAAAACGCACTTTTGCTATTTCAATGCAAATTAACTTTTGTTTGTGAACGTTAAATTTTTTCGTTTGATCTAAAGATTTTACCGATAGATACTAAAACAAGGAAATTAAAAGAAGCCAATTAAAGTGACTGGTTACTAACGATTAACTATCGATATCATAAACTTATATTTTTTTTAGATTTAAACTTGCTTGTTGCTTATTAGATTTAAATTGGCAATTTAAAAAACAAATGGAATTCTTCCAAAACATTTGGTCATTTAGGCAATAGCAACTGATACTGACAATTTTTAGAGAGATGGAAAGAATTAAGCTTTTCAATTTTATAATAATATACAGTTTAGCTTAGGTATATATATATATTCATATGTATGCATACTCAAGGTAATAACGTATTATTATACAAGCCACTGAAAGAAGTGATTTAATCGTTTGCATTACTTTTCGTTTTTTATCAAGCTTTAGAAAATTGTTTTTGCTCGATTTTAATTTCATTTCATCTTGCAAAATTTAATACAATTATCTCACAGTGAAATAGGTAAGTAATGGAAATGATAGTAGACCAATAATGACAACAAAATATACAGGTATCCGTTACATTATCCACTCAAACCATTGATCTATTCATATTGCCCATTTTTTTCCTCTTTCCCTCACTTTATTATATATGTCAAATTTGTCAATCACTCCACTCCTTGAATTTCCTCCATCTATTTCTTAGATTTCTATCATTGAGACAAAATTATCGGTGCGATGAAGAATGTGAAAAGGAAGAAGATTTCATGGATGAATCAATTTGAACTAATTTTACATTTATGGAATTTTCATCAAAAGAAATAAATGAAAATTTTCAATATTTCGATATTTTGAAAAAGTATTTTTTTCCAATAAAATTTGAGAAACAAACTTGTTAAGTTTTATTTTTCCCCACTTCTAAGCCATTTTAATCTGTCTTGGAACGAAGTATGGAAAAGGAAATTATGAAAACGGTTTGACAACCCACTCAAAACACTATCACAAACAATACTTCTACACTTCTCCATGAACATCTAAACCAAATAAAACAAAGTCTCCTTCAATGATTTTGATGCTATTTAGTATGTTATACTATCCAGGATGCTGTGCAAAAATTTTCTCCCAACAATGCAATTGCATGAATTTGTTTCAAAATGGTTAAAGCTTGCAAGAATTTTATAACTTTAAATCATGCAAATCAACTTTTTAGTATCTACAGTATGTTTAATACTCTTTTTTACTTGCCGATTTTTTATGTCTGAAGATTAGAAATTGAATTTAAAAATTCTTTAATTACAGTCAAGTTCAAGCGTTTAAAATTGTTAGCTTTCAAAAACTTAAGATAGTTTTAAATTTTAGGAAATTAAGAATATACTTATAAGCTGGATCAGCAAATTAGGTGCAAAATTTCTTCCTTAGTTCTTTAGGCATTATTGCATCGAAGACAATACGGTGGGATAAGTCTTATAGATATTCTACCGTATATATCTTACACAAAATGCATTTTTTAAAAATTCAATATTAAATTGGAAGCCTTAATATATCTGTCAAATTTTGAAAGTGTTTAAAATAACTATCAAAATGTACTAAAATTTGGTAGTAAGCTGTTCTGGTCAGAACCAAGCATGTGTTTATTTGTTTTTCATGAATTTTAAAGTAATATAATTTCATGGGAAGAATTAGAAAATTCAGTCAGTTATTTCATAGTTGAACTATTTGCCCTTTGACTTATTAGAGGATCTGCTTAAAATTAAATGAATTTTTTTTGGTTGAATTATTGTATTTCATTTAATGTAATCACAAAAACTACCGAATGAAAAATAAACATAGAGAAGCATAAATAGATAATTTAATCCATATGCAAAATGAATTTATTTATCAAGAATAATTTGTCATGCAGATTGCACAAAATAATTTTGCACGCATTTGCAAACCGATGCAAACATCCACATATATATATTGTACATTTGTCTCTTTTCTTTTCTCATCTTTATTAGTTATTATATTTTTCGAAATGATTTTATTTATGAAAATAATATTTAAATTACAGTCAGAAAGGTTTCTGTTATTTTTATTATTTATTATTTTCATTCATTTTATTAAACTATTGGATTATATCCATTACCATTCCTTAAAAGAGTTCAAAACTATAAATTTTCTTTTATTCATTTTAATTGAATAAATAAACTTTGAAAAAAACTTCCGTAATATTTAAATGATTTGTTAAGTCTAATTTCATCCTCAAATGGATTCAAAATTTTAGTATGATAATATGAAAATCAATTTTAATTTATAATTACGAGTTTACAATTTACAATTAACAACAATTATTTTTAACAAAATTATGCAAATATTATTTTTTATATTTAAATGTCAACTAATACTTTTAATAAATAAATATAATAATTATTCTTTATTTCTTCCGCTTTCTATTATTTTAATTTATTTTATCGTTGTAGATGATCAAATAAAACAACAGAGCACGTTACGTCAAATGCAAAATTGAATTCTATTAGTACTTACACGTTACGTCACGTTTTAACATCACATTAGCTTACATCAGAATAATAAATTAACTTATTTCATAAGCATTAATTATATATTTTCTGTTTTAAATTAGAAAAGAAAAGGAAAAACAATGCAAAAAGTTGACATATTTATGTCGTACAAATACGTAATGTAATATATGATAATAGAGGAGCTTTTCAAAAAAACAACAGAAATCTATGGACTTTTTGGTAAGGTACAGCTGAACTGCGTACGTCATATACGTCATATATCAGCGTTTTGGGAGTACTTCAATTGTGAACATACTAATTGAAGTTTTAACAACGAATGCAACTATGATGATTAAAGTTGAAGTACGACGTGGAATGAATGGTTAGTTTTGTCACTTTTGTTTGTTAAATTGTTCCATTATTTTATTTTTTTAACAAATGTTGTAATATGAAATTAATCAATATTAAATTGAAATAAATGAAATGAAATTAAAATGGATCAAAATGAATACGAATAAAATTATACTGAAATAAACAGGTATTATACTGAAATAAACATAAACAGATATATCAATTGATAATCGTTTCATTCTCAATTTTTTTAATTAACCTTATCTATACTAAAGGTAATTTTGTCTGTAATAAGAAGCCTTATTTTTCTTTTCACAATTATATCCGCCATCTGATAATATCAATTGAATGGAATAATTTTGGCGAATGAATTGTAAGCAAATTTTAATTGCGTTCTTTTAATGAGTTTGTAATTAAGCAAATTATTAATTTGTTAGATAAAGGGGAAAAAAAAACCTATTTTTATTAATCGTAACCTTTTTAAAAATAATTTTCATTTTTCAAAATTTAATTTAATTTGTGATAAATTTTACTTCATTTTATTTCGTTCCATTCCGTTCATTTAATTGACAGTATTAAAAAGTAAATTTTTAAAACTAATTTCATTTTCTTCTCTTTGAAAATATTGGAATCATTTAGCTAAATTTCAAAACTTTTCTATAGATACATAGGTTATTTTAATTGCACAATGTGAAACAGATGGTTTATTCATTCTACTGATCCTTCCAACTCCCAAATTCACGCGTTCATTCCGCGGTATTCTGCAAATATCTTCAGGAACATCTAGAATTACGTAGAAGAAAGATTTAATAATTAAAGAATCGTTAAAGAGATATTCTTGTCAAATAACAAATGTAATTATCCAAATGGAAGAGTGAAATATTCAAAGATCGCTGTATCATGAAATACCGAATAGAATTTTAAGTCGTAAAAAGAGTGTAGCAATTTAAAGAGTGTCATGATAATTGAATTGAAATGATCTATCAATGGCATTGATTATCATCTAGCAGTGATTCGCTCAGATTTCTTATTAAGCCTAATTTTCTTTTTAAATTTCTCAATGNCGTAAAAAGAGTGTAGCAATTTAAAGAGTGTCATGATAATTGAATTGAAATGATCTATCAATGGCATTGATTATCATCTAGCAGTGATTCGCTCAGATTTCTTATTAAGCCTAATTTTCTTTTTAAATTTCTCAATGAATCAAATATTAAGGAATCATTAGATTTAATTACTCTTCTCTTTCCTTATCCTCTTTAATCTATGAATGTTGAAAGTGATAAAATTATGAGTTGAAATGAAAAGACAAAATGACATATATTTATTGATTGATATATTTTCCTGATTAGAAATTTTATTGAATATTATTAGAGAGGAACAAAAATTACAACATCCATTTCTGACAAAAATATTGCTCGTTAATTTCTTTTTTTTTGTTTCATTCATTAATTTCTTCAATTCCAATTTCAATTGTTCTCTATAATTTAATTCTAATTTGACAATGAATTTTGCTAATGGATGACAAGATGAAAAATTATGTCATAAAAATCAAACATGTTCCGATTTCATCCATATTATGTACTTCTTTTGTACTTTAAACAACTACGAAAGTAAATCATCCACTCATACCGCTATTTTCAGAGCGAAGTATAAATTCAAACCTGTTTATTGATGGATGTATAGAAGCGATATTATTGCCTTTTAAATTCATATTAATCATTTCCAATTTTAATTCGTATATTTTTGATTTCTGATACTAATAATGATTTTTTGATTACTCTATCACTTAATTATATCATTAAGCGAATGAACTTTACCCTGAAATTTTGTGAAAAAAAAAAATGATATTACCGAAATATTTTGCGATATTTCGGATAAAGGAAGAACATCGGGAAATCCCTTCCAATAATCATTTCCATTGTAAAAAAAATTTGAATAAAAAGGTTCGAATGAATGAATTCTTCAACGATTACTAAATCGTTTGGTTTAAATAAGAATTGAAATTTAAATCTTTGATAATTGTTTGAAATTGGGAAATATAATAAATTTTCGAAATTTCTTCCTTTTCATGAAAATTTAAGTATTTAGAAAATAACGAGGAAAAGAAGATCCTAAAATTTATTATCACAAAATAACAAAAAACTATTAAATTGAAAATGTCCTAAAAAATTCTAACCATTTTCTTTCGTCTCTTTTTTCAACAAAATATTAAACATTTCAACGCCTTCCTTTTCACCTAAATTTATCCGTTGTTATTTTAGGATAATTTTAGAATTTTGTTTGAATAAATTCATTTTGTTGTCTTTACTCTCTTATATTTTAATTCTATTTTACTTTACTAAATTAACTGTGAAATATTTTTAATTTTAAATTTAGAAAAGCGATTATTAGACAAATTATTAATTTCTAATCGAAAATTTTGATGACAAATATGAATGAGAAAAACGTCTATCACTTTAGAATTATCTATTCTTCAATAAATGAATGAATGAAACCCGTCGAATTTCTACGATCTATTATATCACAATTACAGCTTACTTTCATTTGAAAAAGGAAAATTAAAAGATACGAGCAAATTTTCCTTCGTACTTTTTATTGATATAATATTGTTGAAGTAAAAATTAAATTGTCCTATCGTAATCGTTATTCAGCAAATCCATCCTATCCATTTTTAAATTTTACAACTTTGCAGAAAATTTTGAAAAATGACCGATTGAATTAGGAAGTATTGACCATTTCTCTATTTTTTGTTTGCTTTATTTAATTATATAATTAGCAGAAAACAATGCTACTGCTAAAATATATTATTTTTGGGCCGTATTTTGGTAATATCCGAAAAATTAGCCCAATTGTACAGGAACTAATTAGGACTATCAATTACGCAAGAAAGGAATATTGAAATATTTGAAAATTTAATAATAACATATAGATTATGGATTACAAATATTATTTGTCGAAAGATTATTCTTTAATAAAATATTTCCTATATTTTAATTCTATTAAAGTTTCCGATATTTCATTCTCATAATCTCACAATCTTCAATCTTAACTTTTCTTCAACTTCTTTTCTCTTTTTTGTGGCGATAGTTTTTTAACTTCAAAATAATTTTCGTATTTCAAAAAACAGTGCTTTTTTTACCATAAAATATTTTTGGCAGCTAATTACCATCATTTTATTAAATAGTGATTATCTTTCCAATCTATGAAAATCATTTCAAACCCTGAAATTTCATACTTACCCCTGATAATCCTATTCTAATAGATGAACTTTCAGCCGAATAATATTGCTAATGAGTATTAACGAAAGCTTAACAATTAGTAAAATGTGACAGTTTTAAAAAAATTTACTTGCATTTCTGACAATGATTATTTCATTCGTTATTTTATAATTTTATCAAATTACTTCAATAATTAATTTTAGTAATAGCATTTTACTATCAATGTTTATGAAGAAAATGTTTAAAGTTTAAATTTGGAGAAGAAATTCAAAAAAAGTCATTAACTTCATGATTTTTGCTTCGAGGAAACCATTGAACCTTTCATAAGTAGGGCGAGTAGATTTATACTTCAACTGATACTAACTAACGAACTGCATATAAATTTACTGATAAGAGAAGATAGCTTTGATATGATAAGGAAACAAGTCAATAACATCCAATAATAATACCTTGCGAAAAATTGATCATTAATTTTGTTTACCCTTTAAACTATTTAAAATTCTTTCAGTTTCGTTATCATTTCATTTAATAATATATTATTAATATTATTATTGTTATTACTATCAAATTGTTATTATTACTATTATTATTATGTTGTTATCATTGTTGTTTTTATTATTAATATTATTATTTATCATTCCTTTTCCTTTGTTTGTTATTTTCAAAATTTAAACTCTTCTCCCTTCTTTCCTCTTTCTCACATACAATATCGATCATTTTGGGCAAATTTTTAGATGTAAACAAATTATATTATTTGTAATTTCTAATGTTAATCAATTATTCAATTCTAATAATAATTTCATTTCCTTCAATTCGCAATAATAGAAATACTATATTTCTTAAGCCTAGAAATACTATATTTGATTTAGTTCAAATTCAGTAACAGATATTGATTATATTTTATTAACTAATGAATTTTCGTAAAATTCCAAAAATCGAATTACAAGTTTTCCACGCTTCCAGTGGGTATTATTTTTATCATAATTAATTTACATTATTCAGTCTTTTATCTTCGTCATTTTTAAAGCATATTCCGGAGAGTTGTTAGTTTGTATGCAACTCTTCCTTTCATCGTTCTTTCCTCAATATTTAAATGATTCAATCATAACCCTTCCTACCAGTTTCAATAAAATTTCTAGAAGGTATTAAATTATTCAAACGATCTGTTCAGTATTCAATTGGAAAAAATCGAAGTGAAAAACTAAATTTTGTAGTAAAATAGAATTTAATTCATTTTCTTAATTCTTCTCTTTATCATCGATTTCATCTCTTCAATTCATTATTTCTGCTTTTCTGTAAGGCCTATTAATCCAAAAATCCACTGTGATGATATGCAACTTTACAAAAGTTTAGATTATTTCATCATCCGTCTTATCCTGAAGTATTCTAACTTCTAAAACGGTTATAGCATTCCGTCATCTACACAATTGTACATTCTGAAATGCTCACAGGCTGTAGAAGATTCTTAAGTAAGAGAATCAATCAATCTAAATTGATATTACAGTGCCTATTAATATCACGCTATATTAACATAATAATCGGAAAAAAAGTTCCTGAAAGGTATTATAATTATCGTTTCCATTCCTCAAACCTCACAAGACAATCTATCTTTCCTGAAAATATGAGGAGGATTTCTCTTTTTCACCTTCTTCCAATTCCTGTAATAGAAAATGAATTTAAATAGAATTAATTATTGTTGCAGTAATAATAATAATAATATTCCTTACAGCCTATTCATTTCTTTCTTTCTTTTTTATTATTTCACAATAAAATCCAAAAAAAAAGTTGTCTAAATTATTTGTCAATAACACGAGAAACTCGTTAATTTAGAAACTCAACATAATACTCGTTGTTGCCACCTTTTTTTCCTTTTCTTCCTTTATAAATAAGTTTTTGATTTCAAAATACATACACATAGAAGATTGTTTTAAATAGTAATTCAACGATCATTTTAGGATATCATTTGAAAGCAATAAAAAAAAAATGTACAACTGTAAAATTCCACTTTTGGATATCGTATCAGAATTTGAGAATAGCAGTAATTTAAGAAATTTTTGGTGGTAAAGTCTAACTATGGCAAATCTTTTCGATAATACTTTAAACCAACAAAGGTTTAACAATCAAATTGTATAAGTTTATTCGGTCAACCGGAATATCATCAAATACAGAATACGTCAAGTTAAGACTCATTACGATTTCCTGGAGAAGGATACAGTGAGAAGTTGATAAAGCAAAATTTGTAACGAAATTGAATAATTTTTGAACTTTCGATGCATTTCTTTGACCTTCGTACCTTTTATAGTAATTTCAATATTAATAGAAAAAAAACTTCCAAATATCATTTCAAATATTTATTCACATATATATCTTTTATTATTATTTTGAAAGGTAAAGGTAAGAAATTAGTATAAAAGATACGAACATCAACGATATGATTCATTATGATCCGAAAAGATTCAAACCCATTAATTCTATTTTCTTCGAAATATTTATTATCACAGGAATAATTCGTGAAGGAAACAAATATTTTGCATTAATCATAAATTATTAATTGAATAGAAACAAAAGAAATAAATAATTTTTGTGTTATTTATTTTATTTTCAAAACGAAATATTACATAATTTTTCAGAATTTTGATTTTATACCGAAAATTTGGAATTATTTTTTATTTATTTATCAAATATTTTTTTTACTCATTTAAAAAATTTGAAATGGATTAAAAAACTTTTGCAGCGATAAATAAAAGTGAAGAATTTCTGCAAACTCTACCATAATTATCGTTTAACCTTTGCCTCCTTCATTTCCCTCATTATATTTTGCCTTTTTTTCAAATTCAATTGATTTTTAAAATGAATGAATCAATCACCGATGAATAATTCTGAGGGAAAAGAAAATTCTCGGGAAAAGAGAAGAGAAAAGAAAAAAAGGAAATGGAATTTTTATACAATTCAATATGATTATGAAAATGCTTATGATAAGCAACTTTTCATAAGCATTTCATACTCATACTTTCTCTATTCCATTTTTCTTTCACCTTTTGTTTATTTTGTTCAATTCTGTTGTTGCTGTTATTGCTGTTGCTGTTATTGCTGGCTGCCTATAATATGACTACTGACTGCTAGAAATGTTGCTAAATTCTTTCTTAAATCATTCCCTTTTGAATCATTTAATTTTTGAAGTACAATTCATGTCACTTTCAATCGTAGTAAATGACAAATTCAATCATTTATCGATTCTTTCATTCTTCAACCATTCAATCATTCATTCATCGATCCTTCTTCGATTCTTTAATCATTCAATTTTAATACATCGTTTTAGTCAAAATAACTCTGTTACTATCATCATCATCATCATCATCATCCATAAGCAAAAATACGATATCATTTCTGAAAGTTTAATTTTCTTGTCTCTTAAAAATGAATGATTGAGACTATTTAAAGTTATATAGTTCAATTTTTCGATAAAGTGTAATTGTGGTTTTAGAAAAGTAAATTATGAAAAACGCTGGAACTGTTAAGGGTAATTTATAATTCATTCATTGTTGAACTTTTTAAAGTGAAATTCATAGTTTTCGGAAAAAACATTTTATTGCCAAATCAATCATTGTTTTCTAATTGCGCAATTATTTCATTATCATACTCCACTTAATTGCAAATTTTATCTTAATAACTTTCATCTCATCTCCAAAAGCGAACTTCCTCAATAATTGTGACAACTAATTTTGTGACATATTTGTTTTATTAGACGGATAAAAGCCATTATTAATCAATCATTATCAATAAATAATGATAATCACATCATTTGATTCAAATTTTAAAATTTCAAAAATAGCAATCAAAAAATTTTCCATTGTTTTTATTTAGATCGAAAGATGCCACATCCATCAGAATCGGAATCATTAGCGAAATTAATGCCAGCGATACATAGTGAACAACAACGACGACGATCTCGAAGTCGCAGTCGTATGATTGTTGAACGAACTGAAGTTAGCTTTCATTTCTTTTTTTTGTTTTCAATATATGTTTCAAATTTCATTAAACAAGCTGTCAATTTAAATATTGATTTTATGAATATAAATTTTAGAATTTTTGTTTTTCGTTTAATGTTCTAGATTTTAAGTGATTTTTTCAAACTATCAATTTTAGCGATCACAAAAGATTTCAAATTTTCAAATGCAAGAATTGTTGAAAAAAACAAAATGCTTAGTACGATAATTTTAAAAACTTAGAAACGTGCAAATAAAAATCTTTTTCAAGATTCAAAATCCATTTCGTGAAATTATTTTTGCATTTGTCATTTATCTCTGCAAAAGTGATTTCAAAAATACGTACATCCTTTTCGATAACAAATTTGCATTTTGAAGATCGATTTAATTTCAACAACACAACTCCATATGGAAACGAAATAATTTTTTCTTTAGTTTCAGATTATTTGGAATCGATTTTTAAAATAAAAAATAGTATGCATAGTATTGGTGAAATTATTTAATTTTATCGAATAATAAAAATTTATATTTCAGGTAACACGAGGTAAAGTTTAATAAATTTTACTTAAATATATATATTCCAGGTAAGACAAGGTCGTGATAATTATACGAATGATGGTGACAATAGCGGAGGATACATGCAAGTCGAGGTTTATCAATATGATTTATCACTAAAATATCCCTAAAGTCTGAAAATGAAATGATAAAAAAGCTATCCTTTTCAATTAATCAATGATAATTCATTTAATTATTCGTAACATTTCATATTAATTCCACACGACATTTGTTTTACTTTTACTTTTTCTTTTTTCGATATTTAATTTAGGCGATATTAGCATATTTATTATTAGCATAATGAATATGCTAATATCTTACTTATTTAACATTTAAAAATGTATTTTACCCATCTAATATTATACAACGAAGATGGGTACTTTTTGGATTTTAGAAATTTAAATTTTAAAATATGAACTGAAATTATTATTTTGTAGCTCTCTTTCATTTTTCTAATCAAAGAATTTCCACGATTTGAATGGAAAGTTTTTTTGGGATAGTTAAAATTAAATTCGGAAATATGAAACTGATTTGTAGTAATGTTGTTCAAATTAAATGACATGTAAAAGTATTATTATCTTTGTATTAGTCACAATGATGAAAAATATATGTTCAATTTTTCCACAAGTTAATATATGAAAGTTAATTCATCAATTAAAATTTCAGATCTCAATGGCTGTTGAAACAATGCTTGATGATTCCATCACTCCTCCACGCTATGTAAGTTTTTAATTTTGAGGAATTTGAAATGAATTTAAGCACTCATGAGAAAAGTTAATTTAATATCGAAATTAAACGATGTATTTTGTCACAGAAGTTAAATTCCTAATTAAATTAATAAAAAAAAAACAAATACGTCATAAAAGTTGAATTCCTAATTAATTAATTTTCATTTTCCTTTTTTAACCTCTAAGGAAGGTCAATTAAGGTACAATATGAACCGGAAATAATCGACGAGCGACTGCACAGGAAAGAACTACGTGAACGTTATCATGAACATCGTGAAGAGCGAGAATATTTCAGTGAACGTAGGCGGAATTCTGATGAATGGATTTCATCTATTAGCGAAGACCGTAGAGGATATCAAATTCATGAAAATTATGGAAACATAATGGACAGTGATAGAAAACGAACAGGCATGAGGTTGGTTAGAATTTGGATATGAAAATATGATGAATTAACTTCATGAATTTGTTACATAATGTAGAATTAATCATTTCAATAGTGATAATGACTTGTAAAATAGATAATACATATAGATAATTAGTATAAATTTTACCATAATCAAGAAGCGTTATGTATACAATTTAAACGTAATCACGTTACTATTACGTTATGTTACGTCGCAACACTAAAAAATTCATTTATGAAATCATGCGAATATACGCAATATCTAATTTTATTAAACCGTTAGCATCACGTGAACATTGATGACAATTATTATTAATAATAATAAGTGATAATTATCAAAGTAATTTTAACAACAACAGCAATAATATTGACGATAATAATAGCAAAAATAGTAATAACAACAATCGTAATAATTGTGAGAGTTAGTAATAAAAATAGCAATAAAATATACTGCAAAATAATTATATACTATTATGCGATTACATGATACGCATGTATACATGTAGTAACATTTACGCAGATAGCAGTTAGGAGTAAATAAATGGCAATAAACAATTTAGTCGTTGAAAAAGTCGGTCAGATAGAAATTTAATATCTAAATTTCGATATTAATTTCAGTATTTGTAATATGTTATCCGTAATTAATTATGCTAATTAATTCAATATAACATGAATTTATTAGTATTTTATTTATATCACGCGATAATACTTAAATATACTGGATTTGGGTATAATATCCGATCGTTATAGCTAATACAAAAAAAAAGCATCATTTGTAATTATTACCAAAGTGATATACGACAATGTGAGCATGTAAATATTTATCTCACAAGCATGAAATTTTATTTATTCAATTGCAAAAGTATTATTTGTCCTCCGAATTGAGCCAGTTTTGATTTATTTCTAGTTCACTCTTCTCTCTCTCCCTCTCTCTCTCTCTCTCTCTCTCTCTCTCTCTCTCTTATCTGCTTATTTAATCAATAATTTAAATTTTACAACACATCAGAAATCGATTTCATTTCATAATTCTATTTGCAGACTAGAAAAACAACCTTTTTAAAATTATTTCAAATTTAAGTTTTTTTTATCACTTTTCAATGATCATGAAAGTATGGCTGTCATTAAGCATTTTCACTTGTAAAAATTATTGAAACTTTTTTACAATGAAATATAGGAAATTAAGTTGAAAAATGAAAAGCATAGGAGAAATGATAAGGAAAAGTTTACTTCCTAATAATTTCATTATCATATCATTGGCTATCGAAAGTTTATTATATCATTGATAAAAAAGGAATAAAAGGAAACTTTATTCTATTTGTTAAATCTAATCAAATACTACGGCCATCGTATCATATTTCCCTTCGCCAAAAAATCATAAAATAAATCTGAAATTTACATTTCACTGATAATTAAATGATACGATCAAAATAAGAAATGCAATTTCGAATTTTCGACATACTAAAACTATCTTAATAGAAATAATTTATTTTCAATAAAATCTAAATCATTTTATAATTCTGTCCTTTGAAACTTTCGTCGTTAACAATTATCAAACTATTTCTTCAGCATAATCATATTGTAATGACTCAAAATTAAAACAAAAGATTTTCTTTTTTGTCTTTAATTAATTGATAAAATTATTATTTGTTAATAATTATTTCTCATTTCATTTTAGTAAGCTATTTTAATCGAAAAATGCAATAATTTTCTTCTTATCATTTCAATAAGCTATTGAATGCTTCCTCCTTCTTATAATCTTTCCTTTCATATATATTTTTAAATCTTTTAAATATTTCATATAATTTCAATTTACTATAAATCTTTTTATACATATGTATTTTCAAATAAAGCTTTTCATATCGCTCAAATAAAAACCATTTTCTCCCAATAATTAATCGTACATATCTTTTATTACAGTAATGAATTAATAACTTCTTATTTATTTTAGGATAAAATTACTAGAATTTGAAAAAAATTAAAATTGCATTTAAAACTAAAATGCATTTAAAAATTACCAAATTTTCTTCTCTTTTAATGTTTCAATGAAATTTGGATGAACTACGGTTCCTTTTTTTAATTAGCCATATAACGGTATAATTACCTGTACCTTACCTGTATCTCTTTATCTATTCCTCTAAAAAAATATCATGCAAATTAGGCCTTTAATGTAATATATCTGTGATAAACTTTCAATATAGAAATAAAGAGAAATAGTATATAATAAAAGAATAGAGATAATAATGGATAGAAAATAAGAATAAGAATATTGGTAATTTAGTAATAATATAATAATTTTTTAATTTCCTTCTTGCATAAGTTTTACGTTATAAAATATTTAATAAGCAATAATATTATAATTTGTAATATCGATTAAATATTTGAATTGAAATATAAAATTGAAATAATTGATGAATGGTGAAATTCAAAATATAAAGCTAATCGTACATTTAGGGACAGACAATTGAAGAAGATTTAATTTTACCCAACCATTGAATTTATTGCATGAAATGTAAACAATATTAACTTAGTAACTTTTTAATTAAGTTTACTTGCTTTTGCTTCTTAATTAATTTTGCTTCTTCTTGCTTCTTCTGCTTCTTAATTTTGCTTCTTCTTAATTTACATGCCTTCCAATTAATTTGAATTGTGTAATTAATATTCCTTTCTTTTATGGATTAATACAATTTGACTGTATCGAAAAATTCTTTCTTACATTATTTCCTAAGAACTTTTCTTTTCAGGAACTGATTTTAGATTATGCAGTTAGATAATATTAAAGCTGTTAGTATTAAATTATATTATTCCTTAGCAATATGAAAACAATACTATCATAAAAATCAATAGGACACGAAATTCATCCAGATTAATTTATCTAATTTTGCATATTAATTAATTTCCTCTGATACAACTTTTCATACTAAATTCGCTTGTAATTTATATTATATTATAGAGGCATAGAAATATTGAATTAATACTGAAATTTAAATTATAATTATTCGAACTATTCATTCATCGCTCGAAGATTTTTCGAAGTAAAACTCAATTTTGTGTGGAAATTTTGATTTTGATTATTACTTAATGAATTATGTCAAATATCTAATTTTAAATGATCAAACAAAATAATAGGAACAAAGTTCATTTTACATTTCAATATATTGTAAAATGAATTTTAGTGAACTGCTGAAATTTTGCTATTTCTTTTCACAGAAAAAAAGATTTACTTTTACAATGCAAAAACATATTTATCGATCGATTAAGGAAATTGTTGAAATTTTGTAATAAAATGATTTTAAAGTTAATTTATGTAAAATTCATCGTTGTAATGAATTAAGATAATTCTGTGTCTCTTTCTAATTCTATATTTTATTTATACGATAAAATTGGTAATTTCTCGAAATGATACGAATAGCTAAGCAGAATGGATAAAGTAAACTTTTAGCCACTACAAAATTTGATGAAACTTTTAAATTTATTTAAAATGATACTTTGATTGATATGAATTAATTCATCGTATCTGATGGATATATCATTTATGATTAACTTTTTATAAAATCTAAATCGTAAATCTTTTCAATTACATTTTGTCTTTTGTTTTTAAATTTGATGGAATGAAAAAGTAAATGAATCATTGCGTTAGTAATCCATCATTTCTTTATATAATATTATGATCCTTCCGATTGGTTCTATCATTCATTTCATTTTATTCCATTTTATTTTATTCAGATAAATTCAATTTTAAAATATTGAAAAAGTTTTTCTATCAATTGCTTCCGCTTCACCTTATTGGTTCATTAATGATATTTATCAATGTTCTGACTAATTACCGTAATTATTCAGGAGGTTTATTCAATTCAATAAATTCAATCGATGGAAATTCCTCTTGCAATTTCATTCTAAACTTCATAATATCTATTAAATACATTTATTATTGAACCATCAAAAATTATCACTTATCATTTTTTGAAATCAACTAAATTACTTTATGGTTGATGCTTAAATTTACTATTTAATAAGTGATATCAATTATCGTCATGTTGATGAAAATAAAAAAAAAAGAAAAAGTGGATCGTCAATTATCAAGTTGAAATATCACCGATTGTTTAGAATAATTCGTAAATGATTCATAGTTTCAAACGAACACGATAATCGCAGAAATATCAGTGATATCAATGGAATTGTTGAATGTATTGGTGAAAATGATAATAACGAAGGTAGTATTACAGATGATAAGTTCTGGTGAATTATTTTCTCATCAAATATCTTTTATTAAATGAAATGATTTATAGATTGAGATTACATTTCATCCAATGATATTATCTTTGTATTTTAATATAATCATAAGAATGGATCGTATTTATATTTATGTTTACATGAAATAAATAGCACTTTTCATAGTCACTTCAAATAAGCAATCACAATGACCACAATGATTTCGAAATAAATATTTCTATTATTTTAAATTTAAATTTTAATTTTAGTATTATATGAATTACATATGCACAAATGTTATCAATTTCAATTGAATTTTCAGCATTTCAAAGATTTCTACATTTAAGAGGAGTTCTAATTATAGCTATTAAAGTATTAATTTTTTTACCGTTATATTAGGTTTATATATTGCGATATCGTTTTTTCCATTTTGAAAAACTTTCTATATTTGCAAATATTACTATCACAATTTATATTCGCTTAACATGCTAATGTTTCCAAATTTGTGGTACAGTACCTGTAATATACAATATAATATACGGTAATGCACAGTAGAAATTATTGATCAAAGCAACAGATAAGATGTTCAATAGAAAATTTATTTCTTTATATATTGATGTATTCGGTATGTATAATATAAGTATGCATTTTAAAGGCATTTTAAAGGTAAAGGTAAAACTTTCTATAAGTAAAATTTTTCTGATATTACTATTACAAATTTAAATATTAAATTCAAACTTACTGATGCTTGGCAAGATAAGTTTTGAGAATTTTACTGCTTTAATACTTTGTAAAAAATAGAATAAACTTACTTCCAGGTCCAAATTCGGATCATTACGAGAATTTCTTAATGATTACGAAAATATCATAAGCAGTACAAATCAAGTGGCGCAAACAACTGAACGTACTGGTGAATCAGGTTATCGAAGCGAATCAACAACATACGAGGAAACCGTATCTACAACTCGTTATTCCGATTCCGGCACACCTGAATATAGGTGCCATTAAAAGTTTTCAATAATTTTATGTAAAATTTACAAAATGCAGCAATATTGAAATATAATGCTAAGATATTTTCCTCTCATACTGATTTGTTTGAGATATTTTTGAACTACCAATTTGCTTCGTTTGAGAAATGTACAATGCTCGATACAATATTTACCGTAGATAGATATAGTAGATGCTACAGCATCATTGTACATAAACAGTAATATTTATGTATAATGATACTGTAGCAAAAGTATAAAATATGAAAGTGGGGAAGCTATCTGATATGATGCCATAGAAGTAGAAGAATAGTGTTGATTTCAAAAAATTACAGCATACTGTCTTATAAGTAAATAAAACTTTATATTTCCATGACAATAAAATATATTATTTGATGATATTATCATAATCTTCAAGACCTATTGCTTATTATTGTTTTTATCCATGCTATTTTTATTGTTTATTATTATTGCAATATTGAAATATTTCTTAGAATGATTACCTTCTAAATCTTTTTGTCAATTATTTATATAACTTGCTTTTAGTCATTAATTGTTTTTATTTTTTGAAACTTTCAGTGCCATCTAATTTAAAAAGTTCTCAATTCAAAGTTAAGATTAATTTTCCATCAAAGAAAAATTGTTACAAAAATAATAACAATAATAATAATGGTAGTGATAATAACGATAATAGTAATAATAATGAATATATAACAGATAATAGTAATATAAGGTAAATCAAAATTTTTCTCTTCTTAAACTTATTTTAACAAAATTATGCTACGTAGTTATAATTGAAATAAAATATTTGTTTATTTTTTAGACTTATTCTCAATAATTAATAATATTATAAATTATTGGTATGATTATAGCTTACCAGTGAGAGATACGTTATACAATAGTAATCCACCGTCAACAATTCATTTATCCGGTGATCCAACAATTACCACCCAAACAAATATTACCACGACTACCGCGATTAATAAACTTGCAAGTGGTTCAAAAATTTCTGATAGCGCTACCGTGGTAAGTTAATTTAATTTGAATTTACGATTTCATTTAACTTTTACAAAACTTTTTGATCTTTTATAATTATTATTCGTAATTTCAATTTTCGATTGTTTGAATATCTTTTTGATTTATTTCAATTGTATTTTTAATTATGAATAAGAGAATAAGTTGACATAATAAATTCGATTAATTAATTACTTAAAAACTAAAAATAATATTATTAATTCAGCTGAACGAATAAGAAAAAATTCTTTCCTTTTATTTCAATGAAAAAACTAATAAATTTCCTCTTTCTAAATGATAAAATTAAATAAATAAATGAAAAGTATTAAATTAATAATTCAAATAAAACAAATAAAAATTAATTAGTAATCATTAAAATTGTCAGATTTGTTGGGAGATGGCAAATAAAAATTGAATATGATTGTTTTAATTTGATAAAATCAAATCAATGTTAACCTTTTACAGTTCTAATTAATCTATCTAATCAGGTTTTCCGATTGTGTGAACTCCGATTGTGTGATTTATTTTTCCCATTATTTTTAATATTACTTCATTTATTTCTATGTTTGCTCAAAAATTTTCACCAATGACACATTTCCCTTTTTCTTGAATTCATTTTATATTAATGTACAAATTGGATTATTCTGTCAGGAATTTGATTATTAAGACAGTTGTGAGCCAGATTTTTAGATTACAGACTAAAGTAGACTAAGTTATAAACTGGACTAGATTACATTGAACTAAGTTATCGACTAGACTAGGATTTGATATTTCTGGAGTATAAGAAAAAGTTGATGACGAGCAAATGATGAGCAAATTTGATGATTATTAATAATAATAATAATAATAATAATAATAATAATAANGATTACATTGAACTAAGTTATCGACTAGACTAGGATTTGATATTTCTGGAGTATAAGAAAAAGTTGATGACGAGCAAATGATGAGCAAATTTGATGATTATTAATAATAATAATAATAATAATAATAATAATAATAACAATAATAATAACAACATTAATAATCACAATAATAATTAGTAATAATAATAATGACAATAACAATAATAAGATAAGAACGTAACTGACGACATACATTGTAATACAGAGAATGAAATAAGAAACAGGAAGAGAGAATGGAGCAGTACGGAATAAGTTTTTCCGAAGTAATATTTTCCTGATTATTTCTCTCTCATATCATTCTAATGTAATGTTGAATAGAACTATAGTTGAACTTTTCCTTTTTCTTAATTCTGAAAAACCGGCCAAGCTTTTACTTCCAATGTGAAAGACAAAATTGCAAACAAATAACGTAACATTTGTTTCATTAATCATCACTTTCGGAATTTCCGAAATTCCGATTTAATATTACAAAAGAAAAAAACTTGATAAAATGAATAACGAAAAAACCGTATTGAAGATTTGAAATAAAATAGCACAAGTATGCGTAAATAATAATAACAAAAAAATATCCGGTTATTCCGGAAATTTATTTTACTGTTTCAACTATTATTTATTTATCTATCTATTCATCGAAATAGTTTGAAACATTTTATATTCTCTCATATCTTTCTTTCTCTTCCATTTTCTCTCTCTCCCTCTCTCTCTCTCTATGATTCCAAATATTAAAAAGACGAAGAAAGAGAGAGTAGAATTTCATCAATCAGTCTAAAAAATGAATAATTCACCCTATCTTAACAATTTGTTGAAAATTTATATTTGTCAATCAAAGGAACAAACTTCCTCTCTTTTGCCGTTTTTTAACTGCTTCTTAACTGTTCAAACGCCGCAATAAATTTCGGAATTAAAAACGCTGGTAACAACGCCGAAATAACAGACTAATTAAGGTATTCAACATTTTCTTTTGTAATANCAAACTTCCTCTCTTTTGCCGTTTTTTAACTGCTTCTTAACTGTTCAAACGCCGCAATAAATTTCGGAATTAAAAACGCTGGTAACAACGCCGAAATAACAGACTAATTAAGGTATTCAACATTTTCTTTTGTAATATTTAGCTCGAACATTTTCTTTTGCAATACTTTTCATTTAGCTATTAGTTAGTATGAATTATTTTAATTCATTAATATCATTCGATGGTTTTTATTGAAATCAGAAAATTGAGGAAGCTTTATTAATTTTTTACTTAACTTTATTAATTTTAATAATTTTTAAGTTTGCCTAATCTTATTAATTTTATTATTTTTTTTAATTAGCTTTATTAATTTTATTAATTTGAATAAGTTAAGATGCGTTTAAAGTTTAATTAAATTTAATCATTAAAATATTCAATTGTAATAAAAAATAAAATATTGAACTGAATTACATTTTAAAATGAATGAATATTCATGGAAGGAAATAATTTTTGTTGAAAAGTTTTCATTCATTAATTGAATTTGGCTGATAATATGATTGTAATTAATCGATTGTAATTAATTGTAATTAATCGAAT
>CAKAEH010001859.1:0-25699 GCA_916381525.1 Cercopithifilaria johnstoni | reverse complement strand
TCCACATTATTACTAGCAAGAAAAATCTAAAAAGGTCAACCATTAAACCATCTCTTTCTACATATCATCTAGGAAGTACGGACTAGAGGATCCTTAGGAGAAGTGTTTTTCCGATTCATTTGAACTAAAATTCATACATATCAAAAAATTAAATTAATCTAATTTCGTAATATTTCCTAATAGTTACGATTATATTTTATATGTACTATTATACTATTATATATTAAAAAATTTATATATATTAAAAATTAAATTAAATTTACATTTCATAATATTTCCTAATAATCCCTATCACATATTATATATATATATCAGAATCTAAATTTAATTTACAACTTCCCAATTTCGCAATATTTCCTAATAGCCTCTCCTATATCACATATTTGTATCAAAGAAAAATTTAACAAAATTATTATTTCTTTTTCTAATCAAATTCTTTCTTTTTTATAATTTCATTTTTCATTTTTTACTTTTATAATAAAATTTAAAAAATTGCAACAAAAAATTATGCCATTTTGTGGTTCATTTCGTTTCTCCTTGTTGCAAAAATCATTCATAAAATGTTGAAATGATAATTTTTATTTTAATCGTTTCATTTTTAGATAGCAATATCAATGATATATCTATCAGTTGGGAATTACAACACACTCACTCCTGAAACTACAACATACTTTCGACAGCTTTCTTACAGCTTTTCCATCTAATGATGCATTTCATCCCAATTCAACTTATTTCACTTCTTCCACAACCATTTTCTTATTCTTTTCCCATTCTTCCTCCCTATTACAATTTTTTATTATTTATAAAAAATTGTTTCTTCAAATTATTTTTACTAAAATTTAAAAAATTTTATTTTCATTGTTTTTAAAAAATTAACCTTATGGCTTTTTTAAGTGTAATTAAAATTCTAAAATTACTCATATTTTGATTGTAACAATCATTTTGCTAAAGTTTCAAATTATCCATATGAAATGATGAGAGCGGAAAAGAAAACACATTGAAAAAACAAATTTATGATTAAACTTATTAATGAATCATTTTTGGATAAAAATGAAGCAGAAAAATAGAAATCAAAATTTTTTTTTTAATCAATTAAATTAATTAATCCATTCCAAATTGATTTTCATTATCCATTCCATTTCTCTTCTCATTTTAGCATTCATATTTTCACGGGCAATTTTCATTACGCTTGATTGAAAGTGTCAGCTGTTTCACGTAACAAATCCATTTCAGTAATTTTCACCAAAATTTTTTCGTACTTTAATTTTTTGGAACATTACGCACCACCTCTTACGTCATTGTAAAATTCTTAAATAAAATAAATGAAAAGAAAGAGAAAGAGAGAGAGAGAGGGAGAGAAAGAGGAAGAGAGAGAAATCATTGAATGCTATTTTTGTAATTACATCCAAAAACATTAACACTTAAAATTAACAGTTTTTAAAACAATTAAAAATTTTTTTCTCTCCTTTTAAAATATTCTTTAAAATTTAAAAATGTTTTGCATAATTTAATTTTCTATTTTTAAAAATTTCTAATTAATTGTTTTAAAATATATTTCTAATTAATTGTTTTAAAAACTTATTTTTTTGCTATGCAATAGAATATGAAATTCTAATTTGAATTTAAATTTGAATTTGAATTTGAATTTATTTTTCAGTAATTTCCTTTTTTGCCACAAATAAAAAAGAAGCCATTGTGTAATTGGATTGTTTGATATGATAATAAAGTAAATAAATGATAATAAATTTAACTGTTCAATCGATTGATACATTATAAGTGATAATAAGTTTATCTATCTTTTCTGCAATTAAGAATTTTAATTTAATAATGAAATTATTCTATTACTAATACATTCCTAATTTGAATTTGAATTCAATTCTTTTTAGTAAATTCCTTTTTTGCCTCAAATAAAAAAGAAGCCATTGTTTAATTAATTATTTGATATGGCAATAAAGTAAATAAATGATAACAAATTTATTTGTTTAATCGATTAATACAATATAAGTAATAATAAGTTTATCTATCTTTTCTGCAGTTAAGAATTTTAATTTAATAATGAAATTAATGTATTAATTATACCATTCTTATACATGTAATAAGTGCAGCTTCCAATTTTTGATCTTTTAATGGTACTTGCACAATTTAAATTTCATTTCAATTTTCTAACACCAAATAACAATTTGATATTACAATTGAAATAACAATTTCACACATAAGAATTGGAAACATTTTCAAAGCAATTTGAAATATTTTTAAAATTTATCAATTTTTAAACTTCATAATGCCTTAATTTCAGGTTATATTAAAACAATCTTCAGTCTTAAAACTTATAATGAATTCTTTCTTTTTTATTAATTAACATTGATTGATAAGGCTTCCAAATTATTTTTTCCTCCTGAATATTATTCTCGTAAAATTTCTTTCACTCATCAAAACTATTTCGTGGTACTTGAATAATGACAAACCATTCCATTTCAAAGATTATTTTAATTACACTAAAAAAAAAGAATGAAAAGAAAAAGAATGTTAAAGATGTCATCGTATCCATTTGAATTATCCTACAAAATAGTAGTAATAATTTTTACTAATTATCATTGATTGATAAGGCTTCCTAATTATTTTTCCTCCTGAATATTATTCTCGTAAAATTTCTTTCACTCATCAAAGCTATTCCATGGTACTTGAATAATGTCGAACAATTTCATCTCAAAGATTATTTTAATCACACTAAGAAAAGAAGAAGAATATTAAGGATATCATCGTATCCATTTGAATTATCCTACAAAATAGTATTCAAATAGTTGCTAAACTAAAGATTATTAGGAAATTTTTTTGACATTTTCACATTAGGTATTTGAAAATTTTGTTGAAAAATTCTCAGCAAAAAAGACAAAAAGAGAAAATAAACATTTTTTCTTTTTAAAAAAATTTCAATAATTTGATATTTATGGAATTGATAAGTTGATAAGTTGATAAGTTAATAAATTTGGTGAAGAAACAAAGGAAGAAAAAAACGTCATTTAAACAATGAATGAATAATTTTGATTTCTACGACATTGTAAATTTAAAATACGCATTTTATTCAAAATATTAAAATTTAATTTTAATTAATAATTTTTTTTTGAATACAGATTTTAAATGAAAAATTTATGATCTACTTTATCTTTATCCATTTTCATATTAATTACGATTTATTTCTGCTTCTGATTTTAAATCAGAAATTATTATTGAAATCAAAAAGCATTGTCATTATTCTCATCTCTCTCTCTCTCTCTCTCTCTTTGTTTTTCTTTGCATTAATTAAATAAACAATTTTGTAAAGCATTATCATTATTCTCATCTCTCTCTCTCTCTCTTTGTTTTTCTTTGCATTAATTAAATAAACAAAAATAAACAATAAACAAAAATGTTAGGGAATACTTTCTTTCTAAACATTGTCATTATTCTCATCTCTCTCTCTCTCTCTCTCTCTCTTTGTTTTTCTTTGCATTAATTAAATAAACAAAAATGTTAGGGAATATTTAAGAAATGATTAAAAATGATAATTTTCATTTAAATTTCCATCTTTTTTTTTCAACAAAAATATCTCTCACTTTTTCCCTTCCAACAAAATTGTTATCTCATTGGAATTTAAAAAATTTCTGCGTTTTACAAAATCAAAAATAAAAAAAGAGAGATTCTTCATTAAAGACAGATCGAGAAAAAATGAACTATTGAATCATCAATATTTATTTATTTACTTTTTTGAAAAGCAATGAATTTGCAGATATTTCATTTTCAATTAATGATGGCTATTATAGATAATAGATGATATCATAGCTGTATCAGTTATTCATTTCTGATATATTTGAATTATAACGATTCATTTCCGATACATTTGAATTGTAATGTTTCATATCAAAGTTAATTAAGTTTTGATATTCTCAATTAATGATAACCATTACAGCTATCAGATCTTCATTTTTGATACATTTGAATTGCAACATTTCCGATACATTTCAATTGTAACATTTATAACGTATTAAGTCAATTGAGTTTTACATTTTCAGTTAATGATGACTAATGTGGCTCTCTGATGATATCATAGCTGTATTAGTTATTCATGTTTGATACATTTGAATTTCAACATTTGATATCAAATTAATTGAGTTCTATATTTTCGAAATTAATGATGACCATTATAGCTATCTGGTGATATCGTAACTGTGTCAGTTATTCATTTCTGATACATTTGAATTATAAGGTTTCATATCAAGTTAATTGAGTTTTTTATTCTCAATTAATGACAACCATTATAGGCTATCAGATATTCATTTTCGATACATTTGAATTACAACATTTCCGATACATTTAAATTGCAATATTATAACATATCAAGTTAAATGAGTTTTATATTTTCAACTCACTATGACCATTATAGCCATCTGATGATATCATAGTCGCATCAATTATTCATTTCTGATATTATAACATTTGATTTATAATTTTAACATTTGATATCAAGTTAATTATAACATTTGATATCAAGTTAATTGAGTTTTATATTTCCAACTTACTATGACCATTATAGCTCTCTGATGATATCACGGCTGCATCAGTTATTCATCTTTTTTTTATAACACTATTTGTTGTTATCAGATTTTTTGTCATATCTTATCCATAATAATATGAACAATTTCAAAAATTTAATCTTTTCTTACTTTCATAAATTTTTTTTTGCTCTTTTAAAATACATTTTGAAAATATTGCAAAATTTAAGCTTTTGTTTTAAAATAACTTAATTCCGTTTGGGAATTTCAAAGAATTTATCGTTTTCTTAGCTTAAAAATTTATTGTTGCAAAAATGTAGAAAAAACGTCGAAAAAAGTGTAACAAAAAAAAGTTGTGAAACAGAACACTGTTTAGTGTAAGTTTGATAAATTAACACAAATAATGATAGACTTTCTTTAATTATTTGATTAATTACATTCTTCATTAGAAATAAAAATTAATTAAATGGAATAAATGAAGTTTTCAAACATTTTCGTTTTTCATCAATGATTTAAATTTTTGACTAATTTATTAAAAAACAATTGATAATTAATTTTGAAAGAAATTTTTCAGTTTCCAATTACTTTTTTATATTGCATTGATATATGTAAGGTTATTAAAAGAATCTTTTTTCAAATGTAAATTTTGAAATTAATAAAAATGAGTTGAAATTTGAATTTAAATGTAAATTTGATTTGAATATAAATTTGAATTTAAAATTTGAATACAAATTTAAATTAACAGAAATAAGTTCAGAATTTGAATACAAAGTTGAGCATAAATTTAATTTGAATATAAATTTGAATTTAAAATTTGAATATAAAATTGAATACTAATTTAAATATAAGTTTAAATTGATGAAAACAAGTTCAAAATTTGAATCCAAATTTGAATATAAATTTGAATTAATAAAAATAAGTCTAAAATTTGAATGTAAATTTAATTTGAATATAAATTTGAATTTAAAATTTGAATATAAATTTGAATTTAAAATTTGAATATAAATTTGAATTTAATTTGAATATAAATTTGGATTAATAAAAATAAGTTTAAAATTTGAATACAAATTTGAATAGAAATTTAAATTAATAATTAAATTTTTAACTTTAAATTTTATTTTAAAAAAATGCGATAAACTTTTTAGTTTCAACGATTTTATTTTATTCTTTTTTGAAAAAAGAATTAGATGATGTAATTTTCCTTTATTTATCGAATATTTACACCGAACAATTCAACTGAAATTGAATTCGATTGTTTGTGTTGAATTTTTAGCACCCCAAATAATACACGATAAAGTATGAAGTCAATATAGCATTTTGCAATTGTTGAATATTAGCGAAATTTGTCGAAGTTCAAAAAATTTAATTATTTGCAGAGATATCAGATTTGAGAAAGCAATTGGTAATAGATATTATGATTATTGCAATTTATTTTAAAATGTATCAATCAATTTTTTCTTTTGTTTTAGTATTTCTGATTTTTTTTCTTTTTGAAGAAGAGGAAGATTTATAAAAATGAAAAATTATAAATCTTAAATATCATCAATAAAAGAAATATCTAACATATGATAAGCAATGATAGTGAAAGAGGAAAGGATTTTTGTTCAGTGCTTTTTGTTATACATATATATGGCATATACATATGCTAGGCCTAAGAACAACTAGGCTAGGAACAGCTAGGAATAACTAGGCTCATTTCCATCAATGCTCAATAATTTTCCATCGTGTAAAATGAAGCTTAATAGAAAAAAATTATGCAAAAATTAAAATTTTCAGGTAAAAAGACTTTTAAATTATTTGAAAATATTTTTAAATCATTTGAAACTATTTTGAAATTAGAAATCAAAAAAGTTTGAGATCAATTAAGATTAATTAAATTAATCAAATTATCTCATTCAAATCACTATGAATTGTAATGATATTTTTGAAATTGAAAAAAAAGAGGTCAATTTAAAAGACTAAAAAATGATGGCATATTGCTACCAGTCTCACCTGTTCGGCAAATAAACAAACATAGGAAGAATTGGAGGATTTAAGGCACATAATGTAACATTTACTCATTTCTGATTTATTACGTTCAATTTACAGTGTTTAATCAAATTTAGCGATTTAATTATATATTCAATCGATTTAATTATATATTCAATCGATTTAATTATATATTCAATATCGATTTAATCGATTTAATTATATATTTAATTAATAGAAATTTCAGTTAAAATAATAAAAAAATTTTAAGAAATTTTACTTGAAATAATTACTTTAATTAACAATAAAAATTTAAATTATTTAACTAACAACAATAATTTAATTATTTAAATCACAATAATAATTGCATATAGAATAACATTGATATAACAATAATAATTTAAAATAATTTATCTTTTAATTAACAATAATATCAAACTAAACATAATAAATTATTAGCAAAGAAATGCATACAATACGTGAAGAAATATGCAAAAATAAAAGTTTAGTAAAAAATTTTATAGTTTATAAAAAATCAAATTATTGAATTTAAATATTTAACTTTAAAAAATTTAAAAAAACTTAAAATTTTTCTATATATTCAAATACTTTTAGATAGAATAAATACATTTAGGGATTGTATGGATTATTTTAAAGTTAATAACAAAAATATTTTCTTCTTTTAAACTTTAAAATATTAACAACAAAAAAAGAGGAATTTTTTCCGCACTATGAATCAGCTGCTGCATGATGTTTATATGCATATTTTTTGATGATTAATTTCTTTTCTTCTTTTACTAATCAATTAATGTTCCATTAATTACCAATCATTTATCAATTACGCCTAACAGAAATGAAATTGATATGAGTGTAAAAAAAATTTGCTCTATAAAATTTATTTATTTCATCGGTATATTTTATTGCGAAAATTTTCAATTATATAATTTCTAAAGGATTGATATGATAGTATCTGTCATTTATATGCTAAATGACAGATACTATCATATCAATTGTTTTTTTTGCTTTTTGTCGTTTGCGCTTATTTTCTTATGAAATTTGAATACAATTACGGTTATAAAATTTTTAAGGACAAATGATTCATAGCACATTGATAATCATTATCATTCATATTATGTCTTTTCTAATGGTATCTATGATAATTAGTGATATATATTGAGTTCTGTGATATCATTTTCTCTCTATGATAATTAGTGATATATATTGAGTTCTGTGATATCATTTTCTCTCTATGATAACTATAAGTGCTAAAACAAGTTAAATACTAAGAATAGCAGGAAAAATCGAAATTATTCACTCCTATATTTTTTAATCAATATTTTTCTCTTATCAATAATATTGATAAAAAAATTTTCTATTGTATAAAAATATTTTCTATTATAACTATTAATGTAATTATCAATTATCATTATTTTTCCAAGTATAACTAATAATATAATTGTCAAATTTAGTATAAATTGATACTAATTATTAAATTTTTTGCACTTATGCGACTATCAATAATTTTCACCTACGTGTATAAATATATATTTGTATAAGAATAAGTCTGTAATTTGAATGACTCCTAGGACTATTCCAAAATTTTCTATTTGGGATAGGATTAAAATTCTTGGAAAACGTCTAAAATGATTCCTGGAAATATTCCAAAACTTTATCTCAAAAAAATATTTGTATAAGAATAATTTATTTTTTCACAGAATGAAATGTGAATTTATCATTTATCTTATCGATAAATATATAAATAAATCGCTCGTATTCATCCCATTTTAGAAAATAATTTTCCAAAATAAAATTCGATGATTTTTTTGAAAAGTAATATTGGAAATGAATTGGAAGAATTGTGATATCAAATTTAAATGTTAAAAAATTCATTAATTCGTTCATTCAGCGATTTATTTTCGTTTAAGAAATTATCACAAAGAATGATAATTATAGTAATATTATGATAATTAGGAAATAAATCATATTTGGATGATTTATACGAATGAGAGTAATATATCAAACGAAAAATTATTGGTACTACAAATGCAAACTTATATTTTGGATATTCGAGTTTCAGGTTTCTTCTTATCTTATCATTTGTTTGTTCCCATTTTCTTTTTTTGAAAAAATGATAAAATAATAAAATTAATTAAAAAGAATATTAATGCGTAATTAATAAATTAGTAAGATAGATATAATTAAATTAAATGGAACAATTAATAATATCATATATCATTTGTCGTTTTTCCATTACTTTTTTCTTTGTTGCTTTTATATAAATTACATTAATTATCAACAAAGAGAGAGAGAGAGAGAGAGGGAGAAAGGAGGGAAAGAGAAAGTGAGAAGAAAAAAAACATCATTAATTATTGTAAAGTTTTTGTTTGAAATAATTTAGCAATAATTTATATAATTAAACATTTCATTTATTCTTTCCCTCTTTTTCATTTTTCTTTAATTCTCTTCTACTTTTCTTTGTTACTTATTATTTTATATATATTTTATTATATATATATTTTTTCATTACAAGATATATTCTACATATATGTACTTATATATTTATCTTTTAATTATATCTGATACAAGATATATTCTATATTTATACTTTTATATATTAGCTTCTACCATCTTATACATTTGCTTTTTCATTCAATATATAAAATATATCTTAAATATCAAAATTATAATATAATATAATTAAAAAAAATATATGAAATGAAAATCAAAAATTAAAATGTATAAAATTAAAAATTAAAATATATAAAATTAAATAAAATATAAAATGAAAATTAAAAATTAAGATATCACATATATCATTATCACACAATATCACATATATAAAAATCTTTCAATAATCATTTCAGTATCATTTTTATCCTTAACATTCAAATGGAAATAAGAAGAAATTCCTTATCTTATAGATCCTGAAATTAAGATATCAGTATGTTTGAGGTAAAAAAAAGGCAAAAGATTAAAAGAGAAAAAGAGCAAGAGAGAGAGAGAGAGAGAGAGAAAGAAATGGAACAGGAAAAAAATAGATGGGCAAAATGATGAAGGCGAAAAAATCTCTGTTCATCGAATCTCTCATCATTTATCCAGAGAGGGAGGGAGAGAGAGAGAGAGAAAAAACTAATTTTTTTTCTCTCCCCCTCTCTCTCTCTCTCTCTCTCTCTCTCTTTATATTCCCTCTTTTGAGATTTCTTTTAAAAAAATTCCCATTTTTTTCATCTTTCCAATCTTCCGACACTTTTCGTAACCCCCCGAACAAATCACAGCAGGAAATATTTTGTTTGGTGGAAGAAAGGATGAAGAAAATAATCAAACTATCTCATTATTGTTGCCACTTCCAAAACCATTTCTATCAAACAATTCATTAAAATTTAATTTAAGGATTTTCTCATTCAAATTTAATTTTTGAAAATTTCTTTTCATCGCTTTTTCTTTTTTCATTCTCTTCATTATTCATTCACTCTATCCTTTCTTCTTATCTCATAGTTTACGTAATTTTTAAATTACTCTTTTTGCTATTGCTAATTAAATTCATACGTGCATAAATAAAATACGAATTTGAAATTTGTATAGTTAAAATACGAATTTGAAGTTCGCATAATTAAAATGCGAATTTGAAGTTTGCATAATTAAAATACGAATTGCAATTTGCATAACTAAAACACAAATTTGAAATTTGCATAATTAAAATACGAATTTGAAATTTGCATAATTAGAATACGAATTTGAAATTTGCATAGTTAAAATACGAATTTGAATTCGTTTGAAATTTGCATAAATGAAAAAATACGAAAAAATAAATTTAATCGATTAGAAATTTGAAATAATTCATTTCATTAATTTCAAATAATTTCATTTGGTTGATTGTTTTTTAAAAAAAATGCAATTTCTTTTGCAAATTCTTTTCTTTCGTTTTTTTTCCTTTAAATTTTTCTTTTGTTTTAAATTTTAGAAAATTTTAAAAAAATTTTTTTAAATCGTTTTTTTGAAATTTTTTCCGTTCTTCTTTTTATATATTGTTTCAAATTTTGTGATGAATATTCTTATTATTTTTGTTTTCTTTCTTTCCTTCTGTATATTATTGATTTCATATAAATAGCATATTTAAATAATATATTTAAATAACAATTCATATAAATAATAATTCGAATTATTACTATTGAAAATTCTTTGTTTTTTGACACAGAATTTATTAATAAATTTAACAAATTACTCATTCCATATATATTACTCAATATTATCACACTATCATTATTGTTATCAGTAAACTGCTATCAAATAACTAACAATATCAAATATAACAAACCAAATCATTCGTTGTTTCATTCATTTGTAAACTTATCACTTAAAAAAATTGATTTAAAAAAACTTATCACTTAAGAGAATTGATTTCAATGGAATATAGCTGTTTCATTCATTTGTAATTTTATCACTTAAGAAAATTGATTAAATTTCAAATGGAATAGTTTGGAGAAAGTGAAACATTGATCAAATAGTTTTTTTTTTTAAAGAAAACAAAACAAAAATGTTGCAAACTTATTTATAAAATTAAATTGAAATAGAGAGATAATAGAGAAACGAAGAAAAAAAAAAGAATATAAGGGAAGATGTGAATAGAGAAATTTTAAAAAAGTTGATTTTATATCATTTTTTATTCCTTCTGGAAAATTTTATTTTTATTGCAAAAATAAATATTACGTGCTAAGTGAAAATATTACGTGCTAAGTGAAAATATTACGTGCTAAGTGAAAATATTATGTGCTAAGTGAAAATATTACGTGCTAAGTGAAAATATTACGTGCTAAGTGAAAATATTACGTGCTAAGTGAAAATATTACGTGCTAAGTGAAAATATTATGTGCTAAGTGAAAATATTACGTGCTAAGTGAAAATATTATGTGCTAAGTGAAAATATTATGTGCTAAGTGAAAATATTATGTGCTAAATGAAAATATTACGTGCTAAGTGAAAATATTACGTGAAAAAATATTACGTAAAATATTATGTAAAAAAATATTACGAAAAAATTTAATAAAACAATGAAAATGAAAGTATTTCAATAACAACAATAATAACATTTGTTTATTTGCGTATATATTATATAGTGTAATATTTTATTAAATTTATATAAAATAATATATTATTAAAATTATATTAAATGATATTTTATTAAAAACAAAAACAGAAAAAGGGAGCTGTTTTAACTGAAAGTATTTTCAATTGTACTATATCATATTGGTACCAATATAATATAAAATCGAAATTTTAATTTATCAAAAGAAAAGAAACAAAATATCTATCCTCATCCTCTCCACTTTTTTTGCATGTTTATATTACCGTAATGAATTTACCTATAACATAAAATTTCAGTAATAAAAAAAATTGGAAACCAGAAATTTAAATTCAACAAAAAATTTTATTTTACATTCTCCTATTTCCTCTTTCGTTCGTCTTCCTTTTTTTTTCATTTCCTTCTCTTCCTCTTCCTTCCTTCCTTCTCCTTCTCCTCTTCCTTCTATTAGAAGAAGAAATTATTTGCTGTAATATTTATAAATTTATAAAATCAACAAGAAAAAAATGAATCATTGTCAAATATCTTTGTTTTGTATGTGTATGTATGTATGTGCATGTGTATGTGTGTATGTATGTGTATGTATGTCTGTGCGTGTGTGTAAGAATTTAATGACAATCATCCCATTTCATCATCATCATTATTATTATTATTATCATCATCATAGTCATTATCACCGCAATCTCATCGTCATTATCATTATTATCATCATCCCATCATCATTATCATCAGCTCCTCATCGTATCATCATTATCATCTCATCATCATTATCATTATTACCACCATCTCATCATCGACATCATCATCAACTTCATTATCATCATCAATATCATCATTATCATTATCATCAACATCAATATCATCATCATCACGATGATCATCACTATCATCGTCACCAAATCATTATCATCAATATCATCATCATCATTATTATCATCATCATTAATATCATCATCATCATCAAATCATCATCATCATGATCATCAATATCATCATTATCATCATCAAAGCAACATTACAGAGATTGATAGTTTTTTGCTTTCAAATATATAAATTCCATTAATTTCATCCTCCCCGTCATAGATTGGATGGTTTTCAATTATTCATTCACTTGATTGCTTTTTCTTTTTTTTTTTTAACATCTAGCAAAACAGATAAAAAGGAATGATGAAATGATATCATCGATAATTATGGATGTGAAACGATTGTATCAAATTCATTATTTCATTATTCTCATTCAACTACTAACTATATGTACTGTATTCTTATTACAACTACAATTAGTTGCTACAATAGATAGTAATAATACAGACGAATATTACACAACCAATGATTTATTTATCATTGATAGCTTATCAACAGTATGTTCAAATAAATGTCCAAAATTTTGTAATAATCCTGAATTATTGGATTGTTCGGAATTAGCAAAAGATCCATGCGAATGTTGTACAGTTTGTGTGCATGATACGGGTGAATCATGTGGACCTGGAATTGGTGCATGTCGCCATCCAAATTTTTGTCAACCAAAATTGGATCAAAATGGAATTGGCATTTGTATTGGTAAGTTTTTGGCTTGAGTAAATTTTACGATAATTTCGAGATTTTAATTTTCCACCTTTTTTTTTTCATTCTTGTTAGCTAATTTAATCAATCTGTTAATTAGTTGCTAAAGCTTTTTTTTTTAGGCTTTTATATTTTTATTAATTAAATATTTGAAATTACACATTTTACAAGCATTTGCGAATTATACTCAACCAAATGCTCTTTCACAACTTATTTCGTAATATTACTTTTTTATTCATTAATTAATTAGAACGACTTTTATTGATTAATTAGGGCAAAATTTATTGGAGCAACTTTTTTTTTGAACTTTAAATTACTGTAAAATTTAATGAAATTTATTTTTAAAATTTATAATATTAAGTGGTTCAGTGGTTCCAATGGGGGTTCTCATATATGCTATAATTATTTGCTTCATTTATTTCATTCTGCTTCACTTCTCTTTTTAACATTATCTTTGATTCATTTCATCAGTTCAATTAATTTCTGTATTAACAATTTTTGTTCAAATTAATTAGAATTTAAATTAAGAAAAAGTTATGGAGAAAAGCAACTTCCAATTTAAAGTCTTTCAAAATTTCATATCATACACACCCTTTTTTGCTGGAATTTAAATCAATGAAAATAATTTAATTATTGATAATGATTTGATTATCTTTAACAATGAAATAATTATACGGTGAATAGTAATGATGTGGTTATCATTAGCAGCAATATAGTTATGTAGTAATTGATGGTTGATGTGGTTATTCTTAGTAATAACAAATAGCTATATGTCAAGTGATATTGATGTGGTTATCATTAGCAGCAGTATAGTTATGTAGTGATTGATAATTGATATAGTTATTCTTAATACAGATATAGTTATCGAGTAAATGATAATTTTTTATTGAAAAATTTTTACATTTTAATAATATGATAATTTAATAATAATTTTTACATTTTAATAATTATAATTTAATAATAATCATTAACAAAAATGTTTTTCATAACAGGTAATCATTTGATCATCGATGTGATAATATGAATTAAATTATAATACAACATTTTTTAATTTATTTTTTAATGATACCTTTTTAATTATTCAATATATTATATAAAATATGTAAACGAAAGCATTTATAGGTGAATGTTTTGAAATTGTTAAGCAAATTTTTTTCCACTCCAATTTTGATTGTTTTTGTTTTAATTATTGTTTCATTTCTTGCCGATTTCATATTTGTATTTTTTAAATTAATAATTTATTTTTATTATTTAATTATGATTCATTTCCATTATTGTTTACATTCTTTAATTTTTTATCAACAACGAATAAAAATTAATCATCACTTATTAATCATCAATTAATCATCATTTATTATTCATCAATTAGTCATCATTTATTTATGTAAAAAAAAATAATCTAAAATAATCTCTCTTATTTATTCCATTCATATATTTTATTAATGAATTAATCATTTAATAAATATGATACTATTATAATTGTTAAATTATTTATTTTGAAAATAAATTCATTTCGTTTCTTTCTCTTTTTTACAATTAAATGATATTGTTGTAATTACATTACACTTTACAATAGAGACATCAATTCAAGTGCAAAAATCTTTGTTAAATTAATTCGTTCTTTCTTAGATACAACCTTATCGTTTTGCAACATTTCAAATTTACTGTACACACATATACACACATACATACATACATACATACATACATACATACACACACATACACACACATAATATCTTTCGCTTTACAATATTTCAAATTTACTACACACAACACATATACACACAATATCTTTCATTTTGCAACATTTTAAATTTACGATACACAGCTACACATGCATACACATACATGCAAACACATATATGCAATATCTATTGTTTTGCAACATATCAAATTTATTTATACACACATACATATGCACACAGATATATACACAAACAATATCCTTCAACATTTCAAATTAACTATACACACCTACACATGCACACGCATACACACAATGTCGCTTTGTAGCATTTCAAATTTACTATAGACACCCACACATGCACACACATACATACAACAAACAATATCTTTCGTTTTGCAACATTTCAAATTTACTACAAATATGCAAACGTAAACACGCACACACACAATAATATCTTTCTTCCATTTTTTTTTTTCATCATTTTACGACGGATCGTAAAAGTGTTCGTTTTCATTTGAGCTTTGATTTGAAGAGGAGAGAAAATAAAAAATGAAAATAGTTTTAATTCTTTGATAGAAAAAAGAAAGAGAAGAAAAGCGAAAGACAAATAAAGATTATATTACAATTACTATTAGTTTCCGTTAAGTAAACAAAGCAAAGTTAACTTTTATTCAAAACTATTATTTTATACGTAAACAAACAAACAAACAAACAAATAGCATCGTTTTTTTTGTTTACTAAACTAATATAGAAAATTTTTCATATATTTGAAATAATTTAATTTATTTATTCAATAAGAATTAAACATATCATTGCTTATTATGTTAATATTAGCAAGTGTTATTAATATTAATTATTAATTGAATTAATAAATCAGAATTGAATTAATGCTATTTGTGATATTTTGTATTTAAAGCGATTAAATTAAGATAAATTTATTGAAAAGAACCATTCAATGAATTAATATTATTTTGATATTTTTGTATTTAAAGCAATTTAATTTAAATAAATTTATTAAAAAGAACTTATTAAAATTCATTGGTACCATATATTATGCTATTTTAGATTTGGAATAATTTACTGAGAAAAACCATTAAAATTCATTGGTACCATATATTATGCAATTTTAGGTTTAGATAAATTAGTTGAAAAAAAACCATTAAAATTCATTGGTACCGTATATTATGCTATTTTAGATTTGGAATAATTTACTGAGAAAAACCATTAAAATTGATTGGTACTATATATTATGCAATTTTAGGTTTAGATAAATTAGTTGAAAAAAAAAAAACCATTAAAATTCATTGGTACTATATACTATGAAATTTATTTAATCAAATTTGATATTATTACTTACACCGAAAATTAAAATTACAAATTGAAATGATAGAGTCAATTTAATCACCTAATAAAACAATGATTCTAATTTATATTTTCACATTTTAATTAATACATTCTTTCATTCTCTCTCCTAATGTATGGCCGTAATAATGATATGATATTTTAATGAAATTTCAATTTAAAAATAGTATATTTCCTAAACTTAATACTATTACTATTAATTAATTCACTATTCGTATTCTTCAAAAATTTTTGCTTTTTTCTACATATCTCAAAATTTTGCAAATTAAATAAATTCGATTTGTGCTTCTTAATTATCGATAAAACACAAAAATTAATTTGCAATTAGTAATTTACACAAATTTAATACTATTACTATTAATTAATTAATTGAAATTTTAAATAAATATTATGCAAATAAATACAAAAAGAAAAAGCGACTTTTTTTAAAACTTTTTTTTGAATTTTCCTTTTATCATTGTGTAACATTTTTAAAAACTTTGTTTTAAGAAATTTCATTGTAAAATTTTTATGTTTAAATAAAATTTTATTTATTTTAGGACGGATAAATACATTAAATATTAGCTTAAATATATTTTATCCATCGTTTATTTCCATTTCAATCAATTCTTTTGAAATTTTCTATTTAAAATGAGTAAGGAAAAAGTGGAAGGAATAAGTCAAAAGATATTTTTGCAAGAAAATGAATTATTCTTTTGCAATTCCATTTTGTTGAAATTATTCGACAATGCTATTTATATAATATTAATAGTAAATTAGTTATTTATATGATATTAGTAGTACATTATATCAGTCCTATTATATCGATAGTAATGTATTGTATAAGTAGTGAATTAAAGGGTTTGGAAAAACAAAAGAATGAAAAACAAAAAAAGGGAAATTTTAATTTAAAAATTAATCCACCTGAAATAATTTCATCCAGTTTGCATTATTTGAAAAGAATAAAAGTGGAAGAAAGAAAACTTACGAACTTTATTTTTGTGTGTGTTTCTTATTTCATAGTTAATATTAATTGGAAATGGCTTTCTTTAATTGATACTTAATATTAATTGGAAAAAAACCTTTTTATTGATTTAATAATTAATGATAATTGGAAATAGCTTTTTTTTATCAATACTTAATATCGATTGGAAATATTTTTTATGATACGTTAATATTAATTAATATTAATTGGAAATGGCTTTTTTAAATTAATACTCTTAATGTCAATTGGAAATGGCTTTTTTATTAATACTTAATATCAATTGAAAATTTTTTTAATGATGATACCTTAATATTAATTGGAAATGGCTTTTTTTAATTAATACTCTTAATGTCAATTGGAAATGGCTTTTTTAATTGATACTTAATATTAATCGGAAATGGCTTTTTTCAGTGATACTTATTATTAATTGAAAATGACTTTTTTTTTAAATTAATACTTAATACTAATCGAAAATAGCCATTTTTGTTGTTCGAATCATTCATAACACTTGAAATTTCTGCAACATAACCATTTATCGTAAAATTTTCATTCTTTTTTTGGGATGAAAAAATACTTCTCTTATCAATTCTTCGAATATTATTATCATCCATTTTCATATCATATTTTTATGTTCTTTGCAATTTCCAGAAAATTATATATTAGGTTAATTTTTTATTTCATATTTTCCAAGTGGAAAATTAATTATTCGCTAAGTTAATTTTCTTTTTCGAATATTAATATCGTAAAAATTATCGTATTAAAGTAGTAATATTAAATTCAATAATTAAATTTTTAAATTAGCAGAAGAGGGTGCCAATGATTACATTTTAAATATTTTTCTTTTCATAGATCTAAAAAAAATATTATATGCATAATGATTTTCTAAAAATATGAATGACATAGATATTAAATTTATATATTTAAGTATATGAGTATGTCTGCAAAAATATTATAATAATGTAATTTAAGATTTGCTGTTTGACATAGTCCGAAATATCATTTTAAAAATGATATAATTATCGTAACCTAATTTAAGATCATTCTTTTTCTTTATTTTCATGTCATAATTTTGCAGTGTTCATTTCAAAAATTCATTCAACACATTTTATTTTTCTTTTGAAACGAGAAAATAGTATATGATGCTGATATGCGTATTGGTTAAAACAAAGGTGAACAAAAAAGATTGATAAATTAAAAATTATTATTGAAACTTACAAATGAAATTAATAAAACTTATAATATAAATTATTGCTGAAACTTGCTAATCAAACCGATAACTTATAATATAGGTTATTATTGAAACTTACTAACGAAACTTATAAAGCTTATAAACTTAAAATATAAATTATTATTGAAATTAAATTTTTATCATATAAAAATACATAATGTTATTCAATAGTAAATATCATAATCATATAAAATTTGATAAATAAAATTATTAAAAAATAATAATATCTGCTCTTCAATATTATTAGAAATTTAAGTATATAATAATTCAGTCTAATATTTGTTTATAATTAAAATCATTAAAAAAAATATCTAAAAAAATTAAGAAATTAAAAAATTACTAATAATTATTCATATTATTAAATAATTAATTCAATAAATATTTAAGGCCTAAAATTTTCATAATTTGTTATTACTAAAAAAATTCATCCATTTAATGAATAATGCAATAATAATTGAAAATAAATTATTATTCATAAATTCCGTAAAATTTTGATTTTTCATTTTTTTTTTCTTTCATCCTAAAATACATTACATCCATTCCAAATTCTTTAAATTACATTTATTTACGTCTCTTCTTTTGTTCTACAAAAAAAAAAGACAAAGAAATTTGTTATTCCTAAACGAACTACTAATTAGTGCTAAAAATAAACAAAACGTTTTTTTTTTTCTTCTTCCACCCTTTTCATTCCTTATTTTTCTTCCCTTTTAAATTTTCATTCATTTTAAAGCTTTTATCGATGTATTGAAGAGGCCGGCCGGCCGGCCGACTTTGATCTTTTCATCTGTCATGAAAAATTTTTAAATTTAGTTTTTTATACATTTTTAAAGCTTTTTATTGTATTATAGAAGAAGCCGGCTTTGATGTTTTCATCTGTCATGAAAAATTTTTAAATGAAATAAAAAATTAACAATTTATTTTGAATTTAAAAAAAAAAAAGTTGGAAATAATTTCATTTTTATGATATTTGAAAGTTTTGCTAATTTATTCATCAAAATATGGTAAAGAAGAAATGAATTTTTCACATAACTATTTTGTATTTCTTTTTTTTAAAGAAAGGAAGAAGAATGTAAAAGTTTCCAGCTGATAAAGTTATTATTATTATTAATACTGCAAGAATGATTTGATAAAATTAAGCAAAATTGATGTATTTTTTGATATTTGCTTCATTTAATTTGGCTAAGGTAAATTTGCTCCATTTAATTTAGCTAAGATAAATTTGGTCCATTTAATTTTTACCAACGGTAAATTTGTTTAATTTTTACCTAAGGTAAATTTGCTTCATTCAGTTTTTAGCTAAGGTAAATTTGCTTCATTTAATTACTAATTATAATAATCGTTTTCTTTTTTGCTGCGAAATTTTATTTAATTACATAAGTTCGTTCCATTTTTTATTCGCTAAAATGGAAGAAAAGAAATTTATTAGCAAAAAAAAATGGCAAATCAAATTTGCTACAATAATTATCTGAGCACTTTTTTAAACAAAATTTTTGCGTGTTACGTGCAATCAATGTGTTCAAATTTGTATACATTAATTGCACGTAACACGTTAAAAAAACGAGTAATTTACGAATAATTTTTTTTTTCTAATTGCTGCAATGTTTTGTGTTTCAGAAAAAATTTTCAATTATCAATAAACGTGTAATATTTTGGAAAAGAATATTTGTTTCTTTTGTTCTAAGCTTAATTATATTTAATGATTTGCTTGCTATAAATTACTCATATGTGTTAATTTTAATTATTATATCTAAAAGTGTGCAAATTTCTCAAACTTCACTTTTAACAGTTGTAAATTTCAATTATACAAATTTATCTAACTATAAATTATAAATGAATCAATTATACAAATTTATCTAATTATAAATTAAAAGTGAATCATTTCAATTTAATATAAATTTACTTTCACTTTTTTGCATGCAAATGATAATAATAATTGTGGGTGAAAATTAGCAAACTAAAATTTAAATTAAATATGTGAATGGAAATGGATGAATTAAAAAAAAAATTGCATCTATTATAATTTCAATTTTTTAACTATAATTAATTCATATAGTCTAAACATTAATTTTTTGAAGTACTAAAAAAGAAGAAAGGTAAAGAAGAAAGAGAAAGAGAAAGAGAAAGAGAAAAATAGAAAATTAAACAAAAACACGCTAAGATGCGTCATTTTCCATCAATTACTAATGTAAGAAAATGAATGAATGTTATAATATTTGTGGAATTTCAAAAATCTTCTACTTCACAATAATTCGGCAACAAAACACAAAAGAGAAAGAGAGAGAGGGTAAGAGAAGGAGAGGAGAGGGAAAAAGGCAGAGTATGAAAAGGTAAGAAAGATATGAAATGGATTCTCTTTCATTTAATAATTTCATAAAACATTTCCTTCTATTACATTTTAAAAAAAGTGAAATGAAACAATAATTTGAAATGAAAATATTTTTGGTTTACAATTTTATAAATTTTTCTTTTCCTTTAACAAAAACGAAAAGGAAATGTTGAAAATGTTTATCGAAGCATCAATTAGGAATGATGAATCATACGAAAGGTATGTATATCATCATCACATTCCTATTTATATTTACATCATCCTTTTTCAATCTTTCATGATAACTATAATTTTTCAATAGATCTTCCTATCAACATCTGTGACTCTCTTCCTCTCTCTCAGTATATATATATATATATATAGATATTTGTATCAAAGTAATTTTAAAATATGCAATAATCGTTAAATTGGCATATTCATTTTTTCCTGTTATATATTATAAATTTTATATATATGTGTATGTGTATGTATGTGGGTAATGTGTGTTTTGTGTATGTGTGTCGTTTGTGTATATGTGTATATGTGTTGTCATATGTGTATGTGTGTGTGTTGTATTTTTTTTCCTGTTGTAAATGTATATTATAATTGTATGTTTGTGATTGTGTTATATATATATGTCCGTGTATGCGTGTATGTGGATGTGTGTATGCATGTCGTGCATTGTGTATGTGTGTATGCATGTCGTGCATTGTGTATGTGTGTATGTAGGCATGTGTCTGTGTGTTGCGCGTATGTGTTGTGTGTATGTTTGCGTATGTCGTGTGTGTATGTGTGTATGTTGTGCATGTTTGTGTATGTTTGTGTATGTCGTGTGTGTATGTGTGTGTGTGTGTATATGAATATAAAGAATGTTAATGATTAAAATTTTCGAAATGCAATTATTATTCAAATTGGGTATGAGAATGAGAGTGCAAAGAGGAGGGATTTCTTTTCTTTTAAAAAATATGTCAAATTGAATTGCCATCGAAAAGAGTGGGTTTGACTGTTTGATTGAAATGCTTACATATATATATAATTCACAATTTTTGATAATTTTATTTCCTACATCAAAATTCGTTTCATTCTAATGGTACTTTAAAAAGAGGATTCATTTAATTCCAATGGTACTTTAAAAAGAGGATTTCATTTAATTCCAATGGTAATTTAAAAACGGATGATAGGATTCTAATGGTACTTTAAAAAAACGGGTTCACTTCATTCCGATGGTACTTTAAAAAAGGATTCATTTGATTCCGATGGTACTTTAATAAAAGGGATTGGTTTGATTCCGTTCATATTTTAAAAAAAAAAGGATTCATTTAATTCCAATGGTACTTTAAGAACGGATGATAGGATTCTAATCGTACTTTAAAAAACGGATTCACTCCATTCCGATAGCACTTTAAAAAAAAGGATTCATTTGATTCCGGTGGTGCTTTTAAAAAAAACGAATTCATTTAATACCGATAGTGTTTTAAAAAACGGATTTATTTAATTCCAATGGTACCTTAAAAAACGGATGATAGGATTCTAATGGTACTTTAAGAAAAACGGATGATAGGATTCGAATGGTACTTAAAAAAAAGGATAATAAGATGATAGGTTTATCTAGCATAAATTTCATGTAAATTAAAAGTTAGCAATATGTTAAATTTAACGGTTATGTTAAATTTAACGGTTTGATGAAGTGATATAACGAACTACGAGCATATATATAATCACTAGATGAACTGCTAATATAATAATTTATTTCCTAAAAGCTAAAAAGGTATTATAATGTTATGATCTGGCAGAGTTGTTTGTTATGTGATATCATTATCTTTGTTATCAGCAAATGTTTTTTTTTTTTAAATAGAATATGATTTTAGCAATCGAATACAATATTATATGAATATCAATGTATATTTAAGTTAATGGTTAATATATTATAGAATTATCTAATTCAAAATATTATATATAGTTGCCAAATATTTATTCTAATATTATTTCAAAATTATCACTTACAGTAATACTATATAAATATCATTCTGAATTTAGAATTAATGCAATGAAATCATCTAAAGAAATAGAAAAATTATTTTCTTTATTAATCATCCGATTTCATTACTTTGATAGGCTGTTCAATTTTATCAGAAATTCACTTTAGCAATTTGATTAAATTTTATTACTCCCAACTTTACAAGTAATTAAATACAAAATTAAGTAGTCAAATAATTAATTAAATACAAAATATTTAATAAGTAATTAAATATAAAATACAAAATTAAATACAAAGTTAATTAAATACGAAGTTAATCTGTAAATATATTAATGATTATTTTTCAATAATTATCGTATATCATTAAAAATATTATCATTGATAATCTTTTTTGTAAATAAATTAATTTAATGAGGTAATTTTCGCATGCATACCTTTAACATTTTTTAAATACACAGAATATCATTACATACAGTTTGAACTCTTTTGTAAATACTTTTTTGGCAATGAATTTTTGGCAAAAAACTTTTTTTAAAAAAAGCGAAAAATTGAACTAACAATTTTAGATTACCAAAAAATGAATCAATAATTTACGACTTTCTTCAACGCTTTAGTAAATTATTTTAATTTAATAGTTTATTTGAAATAGCAAAATCAACAAATTTCAATTTCTCTTTCTTTCTTACTTTCTTTCTATATTCCCACTTTTCAAAAACTTTTTACGATTTAATCTTTTCATTTCTTTTTTTCTCTTCATAATTTTTATTTCTAATTAAATTCAAAAACCAATAATTGATAGAATTTATTATTTATGCTCTAAAAATAGTATCATTGGATTTTGCTTTTTCCGTATGATCGATATATTTTCATCATTTTTCATCTTCCTCTCCTTCTTTTCCTTTATTCTTTTTTCCTGAATATAAAATAATTTTTCAATTTTTTGCAATTATTTTTTTTTAGTAATTAATTTTGGTAATTAGTTTGAAATTAGAGCCTAAAAAAATATTTGATGATTTATGCAATTTGAAATAGAAAAACTAAAATACTAAAATTTCCAGTATATATATAAATATGTATGAAAGATAATCTTTCACTTTACATATCGTAAAGAGAACTATTCGTGGATTTTGAATTAATCATGCGAATTATCAAAAAAAGATAAGAAATGAAATCAAATAGAAATGAAATTTCATTTTATCTTCCTCCTATGTTTAACTGATAACAGCAGATTCGTTATAGTTTTGTACGAAATTACGAATTTATTATTATTATTATTATTATTATTTACTACTAATTATTATTATTTATTATTGGGTATAATAATTGCTAATTATTACTATTAATTGTTGCTAATTATTAACTATTATTAAATATTATTATTAATTATTGTCATTTATTATTAATTATTATTAAATAGTATTATTAATTACTAAATTAGTTGTTATTAATTGTTGTTAATTATTACTGATATTATTATTTATTATTAATTGAATTTTTATTATTATTATTAGTCATTATTAATTAATGTTGGTTACTATTATTAATTACTGTTAATTATTATTAATTATCGTTAATGACTATTAATTATTACCAATACCGTTTGTTATTAATTAAATTACTATTATTATCATTACTACGTTCTAATCTAAAATCAACGAATAAATATATGCACGATCTAACTGGCATCATTTTTTGCAGATATTTCATAAAACATGAAATAATATAGAAACTTATGAATTAATTATTTAAATTAATGTATATTCATAAATTTGTAATTAACAAACATGAAATAATATGCATTAATTTAATTAATTAAAATTATTTATTAAATTTGTAACAAATTAAAAAAGACCAAATAACTAATTTAAGCTCACACATTTCATTTTGCAAATTTTAAAAATATATAATAAATATCGATTATGAAAATTTTGCAGGAAAGAAATTGAACAATTAATTAATTAGAAGAATATCATATTTAATTGCAACAGATTTCATATATGTTATAGTTTTGCAAAAACAAAGGAATAATAAAACAATAAGAGGGAAAAATCGAATCTAAAAATATTTATGTAATCATCAAATTTTCAACGATTTTATATTTCAATTTATTTTATCGATATTTTAAAGTATGCAAATTTTTTTTGAGCACATTTGTATTATCGTTTAATTCTTCCGAAATTTCCAATATCAAATATATCTTTCTTCGTTTTCTTTTCTTCTCCTCCTCTCAACTTTTCCTCCTTTGATTTTTTATTTTCATCTTTTACTTGCAAGATTTTAGTATGATAAAAATTATGTTATGCATTGATATTTTGATGATACTATGATCATATATTATATATACGTGCATACGGCTATATACACGCATATACGCATAAACAAACATACACGTACGTACGTCAAACATACACACGTGAAGAAAGCGAACAGCATTTTATGAGAAACAAATAAAATAGTCAATGTTAATAAAATTTATTTTATTTATGATCAAAATAATATCAATAAAAAAGTATATTGTAAAATTTGCAAGAATGGATTCATTTATTTTAGGTTTTTATTTTAGGATTTTAGATGCTTTCTTTTTCATTCTTTTTTTCACTGCAATATAATAAATAAGAAATATTTACGCCACATCGGTTTTCCTTACATTTGTAATTAATGTGAGAACAAACGAAAGCGAAAAGTTTTTTCTTCCTTTTTTCATCTTTTCAGTTCCATACTCTCTTTTTTCTTGTACTGAAATTAAAGCTGAAGAAAAAGTTGAAATCGATCAGTTGATATGTTGAGATATATATAGATTGATTGTTGTTGTGATCGTTGCTATTATATTAAATCATATTAATTTTAAATTACGAATTTATGAATATACATTATTTTAAATTGAATAAATTTATAAATACACATGGGAAAAAAGCGAGAAAAATTATATACTATAAAATAAATTAAGAAAAGACAAGGTAAAAACAAAATTATTATAATTTCATTTATTGAATACTGTAAAGATAAACATTTTTCAAAGAAATGCCAGAAAA
>CAKAEH010001858.1:0-168497 GCA_916381525.1 Cercopithifilaria johnstoni | reverse complement strand
TATATAAAAAGAGGGAAAAAGAAAGATAATGATGAATGCTTTATAATACGGTAATAACAATTCAATTAAAATAATTGGCAATACAAAGAAATATTTTATAATGCAATAGCAATTAAAAAAATTTTTTTTAAATATCATAAGATAAAATAACTTTTCTATTAACTATTTATTCAAAAAATTTATTCAACTATTATTCAGCTACAGTATCCTACAGTATACTGTTATAGTCACGTATTTCCCTACAATGAACTTATCTTCAGTAAATTTTGTTTAGCAGGAAAATTCGTACTCAAAAATTGAACGTTGTGCGATATCGTTATGAAATAATAATAGATAGTGAAATTTGTTGAAATGAAGTTTGATTTAGTAACAACTTGTTTTAAAAATAATAATTGCAACAAATGAAGAATAAATGACTATCTATTAAATTCTTTCGTAATTAGCTTTTATCATCTACTTAAATTTTTAGCAAAAAAATATTGATTTATCTTTTTGAATGAATTTTTTAAGTCGAACAGGAACAGAAATGTATCAAATTGGAGCAAATTTGGTGATCTTATTTTATATTTCAATGCTTCTCCTAATGATAACGAATATTTCAACTGAAACTATTACAAATGAAGCAATGATAAATGAACAGAATACCAATACAAATGGAAATATTTCATGTAAATTAAATAATTTCTTATTTTCTTTTTTCTTTATTTCAGTTAGATAATTTACTGCAATATAAATAAAACAATGCATTCAACACTAATTGCCAAAATAAGATTGCAATGAGAAATGACTGTAAAAAATTTCATATTAATATTGATTTCTGGGACTAAGAGATTCAATTTATCTATAGCCTAATTCAATAAATTGAATTTTTTATAATCACTTTGCAACTAATCTTCCACAGTTGAAATGTTTGGGGTTGTCCGTTGTTTTTGTTAAACCTTACCATTGCATAATCTTAGTAAATATAAGTTTATGGCATTTGAAAGCTAAGAACATATTTCTATAGTTGACTAAGTTTTATTGTTAAATTTTATTTTAATGTAGCATGTTAAATTTCATTTTCAGTTTCAAATCGATCTAAGCGACAATATACTCAAAATTGTCCAGCGGGATGTTTCCCGAGTTGTTACACAAGCTCTCAATGTCGGCAAGTTGCGCCACGAATGATGTGCATTCATGCATGCTGCTGTCCATCTACCGCCCCAAGTCATGTTCATCCGCCCATTAATCCCGGCAGCATTAATATTTTCCCGTTCCCATTACCCATCGGACCACCAAGTCAACCAAATATTTTCAGTCTTTCAAGTGAGTTTAGTCTAAATTGATATTTCAATTTAATTTTATGTTTTCAATGAAATTTATAAAAAGGAAAATTTGTACTTACTTTAACCTATTAATCTTCCATTTCCTTGTTCAAGTTGTAACTTTCTCATCTTCCGGATTTTGCGCAGTGCTTCTTATTAAAGTAGTAGCAATGTGATTTTTCATGTTAAAAATAAATGAACGGCTGATATTTTAGAGCAATAATTTATAATGCATTGTAATATATATAATTCATTGTTTACTAATCCCTTTATCAATTTTATTTATCCAATTAAAGCAATTATAATAGTAACAATATTTTCATAAATAATTTATTATTTATTTTTCATTTACTTCATATCACTTCATAGTAACAATTTATAATTTATGATAACTTGATCCATTTGTAATTCGTTTACTAAATTAATTTCTTTAACTTAATTAATCGGTCAATTTTATTTATTTAATTTACACAAATTTGTAATAACAATTTCTACCTCAATCAATAGATGGAATTGTGAGGAGAGAATGAGGGAAAAAATTGTAGTATTTGCAGCAGCATGCGATGGTGGACCAGCGGTAGCCGCTTGTATCAATGGACTCTGTGGACAAGGTTTCTTCTGCAACAGCCGGGGTTTCTGTTGTCGATGTGCTAGTGGCAATTCTACCGGTATTAAATAACTCGTAAAAAGATAATATATTTTCAAATGAAAAACAACAACAAAAGAGTGAGGATGAGATATCAGATAAAATATTACATTTTAATTCAGAGAATAAAATTATTTAAATAGAACTGATTAATTCAATTAATTGAATTAAACAAAATTTTCGAGCAATCAATTACTGGAAGCAATGAATAGATAAAGAATAAATTTAAATAATAAATTTAATACAATAGCCTTAAGAAAATCAAATATTGAAATTATCCTAATAGAATAAAATGATTGGTACTTACTTTTAAGATTTGTTAATTAATAAATGCAAGAAAAATCATTAAAATTAAAGGAATTTTTATTAGAGGAATAATTTTAGACGATAAGAAGTGAACTAATGAAAAAGAGGCAAGAAAAAGAATTGCTATTATACAGTGATATTAATCGCTAATATAAAAGTGATAGCCGAATTTGAATTAATGAATTCATTTCCCTAACTTTTCTTTACTGAATTTTGTCATCTTCCAAAAAAATAATTTTGAAATCAAAGAAAACAACACTTATTTCTAGGTCCATGCGTTAATAATTTATGTCCGGTTGGCTACTCATGCAATACCAACAATTATTGCTGTCCACTTGGTTCCGGTTCCGTACTTGGTACTATTTAAAACGTTTTATTCTTTTTCCTCATAAATAAACTTTACTATTTTACACAAATATTTCCTTTTGTGATAGTGAACTTAAAATAATTACCATAAAGGCTGACCATCAGGAAACTTTTTTCACATGACATTTTCAAATTATCATTTGGCTTATTCAAAGTGACATGAAATAAAATTTCAGCTATTTCTCAAAACTTATTTCTTATTTTCAGGTCCTTGCATCAATAATCAATGTCCGATAGGTTACGCATGCGGTGCCGGTAATTTATGCTATTTGGTTACATCAAGTGGTTTAAAGAAACGAAAATAAAATGATAATTTCTTCGGCTTATGAAATTTTTTTGAAAATAATTTATTTACCAATTTCTTCGCATTCTCTTTCACATTTTCTCTAATAGAATTTTAGAAATTTTTGTTCTCAAAAAAACAAACGATAGTTTTTTTGATTTAAATTTGATTTTTTTCATAAAAATCAAATTTTTCAATAAAACAATTTATGCATAAAATTTAAACATTTATCGGTTTACCAAAATCTTTTCCCTCAAAATTCTCAGTAATTTTTTCAATACGGTAATAACATTAATTCTATTTCTCTTCCCAATATTTAATGGACAGTAATATTTCTTAACCTTTGGTTATATATTTTTCCATTCTACCTCTTGATAAGCTCAGCCTTTTGGCAGATTTAATTGAAAATTTAATTAATGATAATGCTTTGTATATCAGAGTAGAATCATTTGGTTTTACCATAGAAAATGTTTAAAATATTTTGTCTTACTACTGTAATTAACAGTATCAACTCATGCATTTACTGTAACTGTTCACTTACATTTGCTGTGAACTTATTTTTTCTTTGCTACTGTCATCTGATCTATATGCTAGATATTTTTTTTAGATAAATTATAATAGTTTACTTAAGCTTACAATAGTTTATTGTTGTATATAACAATAACAATTACTGATTATTACTTATATTTAATTACTACTATTGCTACTACCACAATTACTTTATCAACATCAAATTATATTTGAATATTTATCAAAGTATGAAAATGTTTTGTAACGAAAGGGAAATTTTTTGATTTCTTTCTAATAAAATCATTCTGTCCATTTTTTAAATTAAAAAGTCTTGCTTTTAATTGATCAAAATTAAATCAACGCGAAAAATCTCATCGAAATCAACACTATTTTTTCATCGATTAATTCAACTGAAAGATATGTTAAGTTGTAATTTTCAGTTTTCCGAAAATAATTTACATAAAAAATTCTACACTTCAATCACATGGTATAAATGTTTGAAAATTATTTGCAGTATCATTAACAGTTTACTAATTAGTGAAGTGCAGTTGTGCATCGACTTAGCGCTCGCTGATATATTCTTTTGAGCACAATTTGATCGGCTTCTTTCAATTAAGATAATCTGAGTAATTATCAAATTATTCATTCCAATAAAATTCAAATGATTTTTCGATTACAAATATGAAAATCTCTTCGGCTGATATTTCTTTGAAAGTAATTCATTTACATCTGAAGCATTAGTTTTCTCACTTCCAGGTCATGCAGATGAGTTCAACAAAGCCACCATCAGTGAGTGGCGGCGGCGGTGTAGGTGGAGGTGGCAAAAATGAGAGACTAAAAGGTGCTGAAAAAGCTACAGTACATTCATTTAATGATTTAGTACCAGCACTTAAAAATATCCTCTATGATAAGAATAATATGCAGCTGGATAAAGTACTGTCACTTTTTGAAGCAAAGACTCAATTGCCACGTGAACAAGTAATCAATTCCGAAATATTTCAATAATAAAATGAAGCAAAACGGAATAGAACTCATTAATATACAGAACGGAATTAATTTATAGTAATGGAAGCGGAAATATTTGTAATAATTTAATAAATGAAAGAAATAAAAGAGAAAGAAAGAAATAATTTTTGTTATTTTGTAGCAAAACAAATATTCGAAATCGGAACAAATAATTTAACATAATTAGTATTTAAATAATTATAAAATCAAAAAATTCCTCTTTCTTTTTCTGCTCTAAAATGAAATTGTACAGTTAGCATATGGCTTGATGGGTCTTATTGCTATTTATCTTATTATTGGATCATTAGCGCAGCTTTTATGTAATCTGATTGGTTTTGGTTATCCAGCTTATGCTTCAGTTAAGGTAAGTGATAAAAATACCTATGGAAGAGATTACAGGTAATAAGGATAAATTATTGTGCTAATTAGAATGGAAATTGAAATGAAAATACTATAGTTTTATTTGTTTACTTATTGTTATTTAAATTCATTAATCTGAACAATAATAAAGTTATTTTAGGTCTAAGTGATAAAAGTTAACAATTGGTAGATAGCGACGTAACACTTAAAATATATTAAATTGTTGTTAGTTAGTCAATTAATTTTCAGACTTTTGATATACTGCAATTTTAGAATAAATCATCTATTTGATTCCTTTTTTTTGTATTCAAACTTTTAAAATTTCATGGCTAATTTAGGCAATTCGAACTGAGCAAAAGGATGATGACACCCATTGGCTAATTTATTGGACTGTATTTGCATTTTATTCACTGATCGATTTTTTTGCAGAAGCAATTATGCATGTTGTGCCTCTGTATTGGTTAATTAAGGCAATTTTAATCCATATTTTATTTTATCTATTAATAACTAACATGAAATGAAAATTAAATTTAATATCTGTGAAACATATTTCTTACATTTCTTTCCAATATCATATTTCTCCCTTTTTTTAATACAGGCAGTATTTAATTTCAATATTCCTGTAATAAATTTTAGTAAATTGCCTTTTGCTGTGTCAATTCATTCATATCTTAAATCGATATTTATAAAAAAGACTACAAAGTTGCATTTTTTTGTCTAAAAAAACATCTCTTAATTCATATTTGAAATATATTATTTTCAGGTAATATTCTTATTATACCTATATTTACCACAAACTTACGGAGCTCAGGTCATCTACGAGAAATATATTGATTCATTAATAGCAGGAATTGAAAAAGTTTTTAATAAAATTTGATCAATGATACTGGATTGATTGATATGAATACTTCATTAGAATGATAAATAAAAATATTCTGAATCATTTTTTACACATTCAGAATGTATGAAATAATTCTAAAATATTAAAATTATTACACAATCTTGTTGCTGATAATTTATTAATCAAAGCATATTAATATATTTTAAAACATATTACAAAAATAACAAATAAGTCGAGATTCATTGACGGATAAATACGTCATTGACGTATGCATGACGGACGTGTCGAACGTACGAGAAGTCATCATGCTATTTGATTATTATCATCAATTTTCGAATTATATTTTAAACTGAAATATGTAAATTACTTCTATGTTCGGTACGTCCATCAACATTCGTGTGCTACGATAGAAATATCATTTGATATTGATTTATTTTTATTTAATTAAATAGGAATTTAATTATGGCAATAAATTTCAGACTAACATTTTATTTAATATTATTTAGTCCATTATTTTGAAATTCGTAATCCTAACAGTAATATCCGTCAAATAGAATTTTTTTTTTATTCATAAAATTTCTAGCAATTTATTTCTAAAATATATGTGTGTGAGAAGAGAAACCTGGAAACTTCACAAAATATTAACTTAAAATTAACATTTTTGCAATCCCAAAAAAACAATTTTAGTCGCATAAAAATTTTATTAAGACTGTAATTTGCATAATTGCTTTTATAAAATACTATAAATTCTCAATATACAATTTATTCGAATTATTTTCATTATATTCTTTCACAAAGGATACTCTTATTACTATTCCTACGAAAGTTTCAACAGGGAAAAAGGAAAACTAAATTAAAAAAAAGAACTGGTAGGGAACAAATGACCACAACAACATTGATATATCGCCAATCGCTGATTGCGGTATTCTTAGCTATCAGTATGAAGATGACAGATGGAGCGAATTTTTTTGAGCAAAATATCGATCAATGTAGGTTTTAAATACCAATTTGAAATGGATCATTTATTTTGATTACCAAATATTCATCATTTTCAAATTTTTTTCACTCAATTTGTAAAAGAAAATGAAAAGATTTTCTTTAATAAAATTATGCCATTTTTAATAAAAATATAACTAAAGGTAAAATACATTCATAAAGTCTTCAATTCAAGAATATTTCCATCCATTTTAATTATCATTAATTTGATTGATTGTTTCTTTTACTTTATTAATTTATGATCAACAAAAGAATTCAGCTTTTCAAAGTTTTCTAGAAGAAAATGTTCTTTGCACCTTTAAATATTACAAACAGTCAACATTTCACACTTTATATATAATACGATTGATATTAAAAGTTCAAATTTAAGGAATAGAAAAGTGAAGTAATTGAAATGATGCTTGAAATTCTTCTTTTTCAATAGCACAACTTAAAACTAAGTTGAAACTTTTAGAATGAGTATTGTTTTAAATTGAAATTTTCAAAACGATTGTTCTGGGCAAAAATTAAAAAAAAGATATTTCGGATCCAAATTTAAAAAAATTAGACTCCATTTTTTTCAAATATGAATTAATTAATTGTTATACTTTAATTAAATAAGTGAAATATCCTTTTCATCTTATTCAACTGATTATTGTTAAGTGAAAAAACGGAAAAAGTTTGTGATTGACATCATTTGAAAGATTTGCCTTTCAACATAAGATTATGTGACAATAATGAAACTTTTTCAGGATGTAATATTATAATTTAATATATTCGAAAATTAAATTTAATACATTGAAAAATTACATTTCTGGAGAAAAATTTGTTTTTTTTTTAAGACATCGTTGATGACAACTGTCATGAAGCGATTGTAAATTGCACTAAACATTGGAATATGATTCCATTTATTCCACCTGTTGGATTATGCGAAGAGTTATGAGTTATTACCTTTTGCTTTTCTTTTTGATGCTTTTTTTTAAGTGAGAAAAAATTTATGATAATTTTACAATAAATGTTATGAAATGATATCAAATATCATTGTTTATTAGGAGATATATCTCAAAAGATTATTTATAGTAAATCGATCAAAACGATATCACATTTCATTTAATCGAGATTTTATAATTTGAAAAAAAAAACGTAACTAACATTAATAATAAATAAATTAGATGAAATTGAAATTTTCTTAGGATTCGAAATTTCAACAAAATTTAAAATTTTCAATTGCTGTAATAGAATTAGTGTCAAATGAATACTTTGAAAATATTATTGATTAACTTTAATTGCTTTATCACAAATTATATTTTTCAAATTAAATAACAATAAATCACTGTTTGAACAAATATTTGTCAATTTAATTGAAATTTTAAAAACGAAATAAATTTCAGTATAATCATTTATTTTGTCAAAATATTCTGTTCTTAATATTATTAAATTTCAAATAATTTAATTTGAAACAATGTTTATTGTTATTTAAGTTTTAAAAAAGCTATTTGATAAAACACTTAATTTTATAAAAGTGATATTTTTTTGCATAATATTTATCAGTATAATTTGTTAATTTTCATTTCTGTTTTTTTTGAAATCTCTAATATCTTTTAACACAAATGTCCTACAAAATAATTAATTTCCAATTATTCAATTTGATAAAACATATTCAACAAGAGCATATCATAACATAAGCTTTTCGTCGATTAGTTATGAATTCATCTGCACGAACTAAATTTTTTATTTTTCGGCAATAAATTTCAAAAATTTTAACCAACTTTCTTTTAACCATTATTTCTAAGCTATATCTTGTTTCATAAGTATAAATCTATCCCATACCATATTATTATTTTATTATAAGCATTGGACTTTAATTAAATTTTAAAGGTAAATCATTAGTGCAAGTTAGTATTAAAAGATAGTTTAAAGTTATGAATTTTATCATTAAGTTTTAGATTTTAATTTAGATATTTCTCAATTGAATGTATGACCGAATTAGTAGTTTCATCAAATTGCATCGATGAACCGGGTTATGGTGAATTTCTGGAAAAAATTGCATTTGTAATTGGTTAGTATTTGTGTTCAATGCATTTTTATTCAGTTAATTTTTGAATCATATAAAATAAAATAGAAATGATTTCCAGAAGATTGTACTAAATCCGGAATGCGATGGACTTCGGTAGTTCTGAAGCAGTTGATCAGTAGAGCGATGAAGCATATTTTGTGCCATAAAATACAAATGCAGTGCTATAATATTACGACATGGGATCCTCAGAAAGGAATTTGCGAGTATGTCAATTTGATACTGTAGCTACAGTAATAGCTATTATTATCTAATATTGAGCTAATTGCTCAAAGGTTACGTTTCATTTTTATTCAATAATAGATTGCAACAAATTGATGGCTAATTAAAGATTACACATTATCATCCATTGATAATACTGTATAATTTCAGTTGCATTGATTAATGATCAAAATTGATAAATATCAAAAATCAAAAAATATCATTCATCAATTCTTTTAAAAATATTTTTTCGAAATGGAAAAACATCAAAATTTATTGCAGCATAAATTTTCCAGCATGCATAATGCGAACGTATGCTGAAAACCATTGCAGAGAATTTGAAAATGATTTAGAAGTTTGTTTCTACATGCAAACAATTTCCAATTCAATGTTTGTATAATTATTATATCAATCAATAATTGTTACAATCTTCAATGTTACAATTTCTTTTTTCTTTCTATTCGGATAATTCTAAAATAATTAACATTGAAGAGATTTTTAGTTAGCATATTATATGTGTATGTCGGGTGCAACAAAATGTAGCAACAAGAGAGAAGTGATTGATGAATGTGCGAAAGAATATATGACAGAGATAAAACGGATCATTGGAGAGATTGATAAACGACGTAATTTGGCTGCTAATAAAATTTAAGGAAATCAAAGGAATAATTAAAGTCTTTGAACTGTTTTAATTAAAAATTTGAAACTAAACTAATTGGCATCTCTCTCAATTCATCAACATCATCATCAACTATAATATTTACTAATTACTGATAATATTATTATGTGAAATTTCGTCCTAAATTGATTAATTTATGAAACTTTGCTGTAAATTAATTAATTCGTAAAATTTGTTCAATGCAATAATGCCATAATAAATATTTTAAATGAAAAAGAAAAATTGATGTATCACACTAATATATCACAAAAAAAAGCTTCAAAATATTTGAAAAAACAAATATATTTATTACATATAAATACACAAAAGATTAAAGAAAAAGAGAGAGAGAGAGAAAAAAAGTAATATTTTGTTTTAAATAAATATAAACTATATAATAAATTCTATCATTTCATTTTATTTCTGTTCTCAATTACAATTGAAAAGAGAATATTTTGAAATTATTGACGAATAACTTTCACTTGCCATTTCATTTCTCATTCATAAGAATTTTACAAAATTTTTCCATCCTCAAACTTAAATGTTATTTCTTAAATTATTCGATGTATTCCCTTTGAACTAAAAATATAATTGTTTAACAGATGCAAATTTCCTATCATTCCATTATGACAATATCATCAGTGTTAAACAAATGCTAACAAGTTCAAAATTTCTCGGCAAATCATTGCTCACTAATTTTTGCGGACATAATTATTAATGACGTAATTAATAAAGTATTTGCAATGTCTAAAATTTTAATTGATTATCTAATTTCAATAATTTAATTTTCATCAGATTATTTAGATTAATAATTTATTACGAAATGAAGAGATTATTTCCAATATTTGCAATATGACTTATGACTTAAAAAGTAATTAAATAACTAATTATATGAATATCGCAATACCATGCATATTTTATTTATGTGTAACATAAGAACAATTTCTTAAGTTAACAAACAAAAGAAATTATTGAACTATCCTTGTTGCTTTCCTTTATTAATTCTACATCAAATCAATCATTCTATTTAATTCAATATTTACCAACGACTAACAGCCTTAATTTTAAAAAATTATATTAATTTTTTATAGGACAAAACAATGACATTGCGTCGAAAATTTGTTAATCACAGTACTACTCACTCCTAATGAATAATCTATTCAGTGGTACTGCAAAACTTATGATAACACAATATAATGATATGAAAAAATGAAGCGTACTATTGCATAGAAGTAAAAGGAAACTGCCTACTATGATGCTGAGATACACTGTGGAAGACGATACCATTTTGTTGCTACAGTAATAATACTATGAACGGATAATAAACAACGGATCTTAGTTCACCAATAACATTAGCAGCAGTTGCCATATTCTTTCAGCAGATAACTTCCATTGGGTTGAATTGTATGTCAAACTGATCCTTTCGCTACTTTTTCACGGACCACAACGACAATTGTTAAATGGACAATGAGGAATCGATAAATATATGAGGGATACTCAGTGCAGCGTGGGGGTCGCACTGCTTTTTTTTTACCTGAAATATTTTGGGCTTGTTGCGGGGATTGTTTTTACGGCAAAAGTTGTGGGGAGGTTGAAGGTCGGGATTTGGTGAATGTTTGGAGTGGCCTGTCTCTTATTATTATTCTCGATTGAAGTTGGATAGCTTGAATCATTGGTAACAACCGAACTTAATTGTTAAGGCGTATTTGTTGAATGCATTTCTGCTTTGGGATATGCTTACTTGAAATTATTGACATTGAAGTATTCTACACAGAAGTGGCTATCAGATCCTATAATCATGGTGATGATATTCCTTGTGATTTCATTGGAATCCTGGAAAAAACTCTTCGGAAATTGCGTATTTCCCAATGCGAGAATTAGATTTTCACTCCTAGCTAATTGAAATATGTAGGAATTATTTACAATAATTGCTTGTTACATAATATAAAATCACCTGTAGGTATGCACATTCTGCTAACTTCACGAAGATATTTGTAGCTTCACGATTTGTTGATTTCGTTCCTAGTTCTGCGCTCTATGCGCAAGCTTGAATATATATGCAACAGAATCAACTTTTAGCGAATGCTGAAACTTACACTGCTTTTTTAATGATTCACAAGCTGCTTATTTATTTCTAATAATAATAACTTTGGTGACTTGTTTCACGCTTTCCTCCATGAATATTATGTATTCATCTGAACAAGGTGTTCTTGAGGTGTTTTTTCACATTATACTTTTTTGAAGGTGTTTGGCTATAAGCTGATGGCTAACGATATTGCTAGCGATACAATGGAGGATAACAAAGATAATGGTAAAAATTAGAAATTGTTTCAAATTTTAAGTCTGAGTAAAAATGGAAGTAATTAAGTACTCAGCAATGAAAAAATTCTCAGTGTCAAATTGCAGTTGCCACTGTAGGGATGAAGTCGTGTTGTCATATTAGTGTTTTGCATAACAACCCATGATTTTCCGATATGACATGGATGTACCTTTAATTTTTTTCTCTTTAAATCTGAATAACTGAGTTTTTCTTCCTTCTTAGAAAGCAGAAGCTTTCTAAGCCTTGTATTTGAATTTTCGATACCGCGGACATTATAAGACAACTCATCACAAACTATGATTCAACATGAAATGGACGTATAGTTCATAAAAGTTATATGTAGTTTGCTCTATATTTCTAATTTTGTTTGTTTGTTTTGCATCTTTAGCGATCAATAAGTAAAATGTTCAACAAATAAAGTAGCTCTGTGAAAAGTGCAAGTTATGAAAGCCAAACAACATTGTACAATCATTGATTTTCGCAGCCTTTTTTATCTGATATTGTTATAGAAGGCAATCCGGCTACTATGCAAGGGACTATTTCGGCGGGACAAAAGCGTACGCGTGATGAACGTGGCGGGCCAGCAGTGAAGAAAGCTCATGTTTCAGACACAGAGGGTAATTTCGCGAACTTTCCGAAATAATTTTAAGAAGTATTTTGTGAAAAAAGTGTGGCAAATATTATGAAATGGGATACGAAATGAGAAAGTTATAATGCGAATATTGCGAATATTTTTTTTACAAATTTTCCGTATTTTTTGGGTTTCGGAAATGTTTGAAAAAATTCTGTTAGATGTGACATTCACTAGTATGAAGTCAGGAAGATCCGGGTGTTTGTTTTCCAGACAATATGGTCCAAGTAAAGGTACTAATTCCCTCAGCAGCTGTTGGTGCTCTAATTGGCAAAGGTGGAGAAACAATGCGCAATTTAAAAAGCGAATCTGGCTGCCGTTTGCAAATGAGTAAAAATCAGGAAGTATATCCAGGTTTGTCTTTAATGCTTCATAAAATGCTATTGAGATGGAAAATGAATCTGCTTTCAGAACGACGATTGCTCATTTATTTTTTTGTTTGTTCTATGTTTGTGTAGAATAGTTAAGTAATATTTTACCTAGGTCTAGAAAAACTCATTCACTATATTTCCTCACTAAATTGCACGGACTTAACTGCTGATGGGCATTCTGAAAATGATTCATTATCCACTTATATGTCCGTTCAGATAACTTGATATTGTTTAGGAAATATCTGTAGTAATGATATAATTCTGCAGACGGTTGTGATCATTTCATTCTATCAGAAAATAACTGGGTTAAGTTTTCAGGAACTAATGAAAGGATTTGCCTGGTAAAAGGAAAGATCGCATCTGTTTTAAAGGTCTCCGATGTTATTTTGGAGAAGATTCGTGAAAAAGTGGACAACAATACCCCATCAGATATTTTCGACCATAAAGGAATGGAACGCAAAAATGAGGTGAGCGAGAATTTCGAATATCAAAATGCCCTGACATTGCTTTATTTCATTTTCACTACAGTCCAATTAAAAAAATCGTCCAGATTATCATCTTTCATGAATTACGTTTGTTTTTGAAAATTTGAAATTTCAGTTTCGATAAATTCCAGTTATCTTCGAATTCAATTTCCCACTGTTTTTAGAATTTTATAGTTGTTCATCTCTTCATTTCCAAAAAACATATTCATTCAAATAGTATTTTTTGGAAATTCATAATCATTTTGCTGTAGAAAGTCAGTCATCTTGCTCTCAGTACATATTCCAGCAATATTCAATTCCGGAAGTTTCATTATCTTTTATTACCCGTCTAATCAGTTTGGTTTACAGATTGTTCCAGAAAAGCTTACCTCTCGTGGTCAGAGTCTATTCTCTTTCACACAAAACCTTTCGATTATGCTTATCTGAAGAGACGAATTCGGATCTTTTCTTAATCTCAGAATCTTTTCCCTTCAAAAATTTATGTGCCTGTTGACGGTTAGGTAGTAGATAAATTTGTTTTGCATGTTCCTGATGGGGCACGTAGATATTCTTGAACATTTAGAGATTTACTCACCTTTGTTTTGTTTACTTAACTCATTTTTACCATCACAAATTGCTTGATTCCCTACCACAAAATATTTGGACTTTCTGGACGTAGAACCTCATCTGGACTGTGCAAAACTCTGCAGGTGTGTCCGAGACTGTATTGGGTTCAAAAAAGTCATCAAAAATTCAGATGAAACTCGTGGTGCCAAATACTTCGGCCGGAATGGTGATCGGTAAGAGTGGTGCGCGTATCAAGGAAATTCGTGAACAAACTGGGGCAAATATCCAGGTCTATCCCAAAGCTGGTAGCCAAGAGGCTAAAGTAAGCCAGGAACGGATCATCACGATAGCTGCTGAACAAGATGAAGTTCTCATGGATGCCCTTCAGCGTGTCTTGGAAAAGGTAGCTGCAGATCCGCAGCATGCCATGGCAACAGTACCAGATCATAAGGAAGATAGTTTTGGTCCGGCTAGTGGCTTGTTGCACGGAATAGGTGGTGGTGTCCAGGGCCAGACGATTCAGCCCTTCGATTTCAGCAATCGTAGCCAGAATGCACCCCAGTTTGGCGGTGCCCCAACAGTGCAACAAAACCATTTTGGACAGATCAGTCATGCTGGTGCACAAGTTTGGCAGCCGAATCAGCAAAGAGCTTTAGGTGAGATTTGGTGGACTGATAATGATGATTCCCTAATAGTAAAGAGGGGGAGATTGAGGGAAGTCAGGATAGAAAAGATGTTGCCGGTTTTCCTGAATACGGATTTCCGAGAAATCCTATTTTTGAAGTGTTTTCAGATCATGTCTTCCTTTCTTTGTGAAGGTCTGATCTTTTTATCTTATTTTGAAGTGACTAAGGATTCCTGATTTCTACTCTCCTCCTCCTCCTCTTTGCTAGTACCGACAGTACTGAGCAAGTTATTTAGAGAAAAAAATTATTCTTCTGTTGTCATCATTGATCTTTTCCTCAACACGTAATTTAAATAAACCACACTTTTTTCCTATATTGTAAATTGTGCCCACTTTATGTCCGGGCAGTTCTGATCGCAATCGTCAAACAGTCTCAGGTTTGCCTCTTCTTAATCAAGCTCCAGCCTTTTTTAATCGATAAATTCGATTTTTTCTTAAATTATGTACTTTTTCCCCAATCAGAACATTATTAATCCCATCCATTCTAATTAATGGATATTTCCAATATTAATGGTTCATTACAAACACCCTGTGAATAATACAGTGATAGGGTTGAGCGTTAGCACATAAATGATAAAGAAATGGCTTGGATTTAGCAGTAGCAGTTGTCATGCGAAACATCGTAGTTTATTATGAACGCTAGGGAATTCATTGTGATGCAGTCATTCCAATGTTTAATGACATTTCGAACATAATCTATCTGAATATCTAATTAAAGTTGTGACATGCTATGCATGCACTGTCGATGACTTTCACATGAGAAATAATATGTATATTATATGTGTTTTAATTAGTTAATTCTTCGATACGTAGAATATCGTTACCGGTAAAATTTTGAACAGGTTGCATAGTTAGGTAATGACCCATTTTATGACGTTTTTGGGATAGTATTCATTTCGCTGAACCCTTTAAAAACGATCAGTATGGTGTTCTTGTAAATAAGCGGTCGTTTCTCATCATTTGCGCGGTTTTTTATTTCGGGTTGTAGTTCATCTCAGCCAGTTTAGGATACTTTATTTACCCACTAAAATCATATACTATGACCAACAAAGTGTATTCCGCGTCTACTATCTTCTTTGTGATGGTACTATCATGCGAATGCTTTCATACCATTCACATTGCTTTCATTCGCTCTCACACCGTATTTGACAAACAATGATTCCACGGAAAGAGAATGAAGTATAATTTCAGATTTTTAATGCACATTGTTATTAATTGAATTTGAATCGTTACTTCTCTTTAGAAGCAACATACGCAGCACCGGCAAAGGATTTATATCAGCAGAACAATATGGCTGGTTTCAAATTTAACCCTATGCAAGGTTTAGGGAACAATGAGGTATATGTTTTTGGATTTATTCTAAATATATTTTCGCTAACATGGTAGATTTTCTTTGTGAACAGCATTTCACAATGATTTGTTTCTTTTCATGTCCATTAAATCAAGAACTTGGAGAAAATCGAATACATCAGTTACTTGTCAATTTTTGAATTAAAATTATGTTCTGAAACATACTTGGATTTATTTCAAATTTTTTAAAAACTACATCTTGCAGTTGCTGGCATTCCTGGACAGTTTACAATCAACTTTGCGCACATCTGGCTTTAATGAGACTAGTGTAGCAGAAGTTATGCAGGCCATGCAGGTAAATCTTGCAAATTAATGTGTTTTCAGCAAGAATCCATAATTTTTTTTTGCATTTTTTATTGGAAGAGTTTCATTGCTTTTGTCATTCGAAATCATTCTCTCCTGGTTATTTCGCTTTTACCCATATTTCAGCTTTTTCTTCCTGATTTAACGATATTATTTTCACTAGGTTTGACCCACGAAACCGTTGGTTTGTTTGCCAGGTTATATATGTTCCAGATTTTGGCAAAATATAATATCATGGGTTTGGGCCTCGGACTTGGTGTTGCCGCAATGGCACAGATGCGGACGAACGAAACTCCTTCTTTGACTCCCTCTCAAAGTTTATCGCAGCCACAACGATTCGAGGCCACTAACTTAGCAGGTACGGCTGCCACGGTCGATAGCGCTGATCGTCGATTCGCTAGTGGAACAGGGGGAGGAAGTGCAGCGGGAGGTACAGCGGGAACAGCGTCAAGTGGAGGGCAAAACGATTTAAGCAAAGTACAATCATTCTTTTATCGATAAATTAGTAACCAATGGTCTTTTTTGAAAGCTTGTAAGTCTCCAGTTTGAGATTTGTATCTTTTGTCATTTCGTGGACTCTATAAAAATTTTAATTCAACTTCTATACTCTTCAACTCTTGGACTGCATTTTCTGGACTTTCCTATAGCAACAAGGAAATTTCTCAAACTTTTGATTTTGTCATAGCTTCCTGCTGCTTCACCAAGTTCTTGGTCATCAAGTGAGGCATTTAGAGAATTTTAGCGAGTTTTCTATCTGGTCTAAGATACTCTCCAATTTCTTCCTTATACTGTCAACCATGCTTATCTCATTTTTTTATTGTGGAATAGGAGAATAAGCGTAAGTAATGTGGCGCACTTTCCGGTGTCATACTTCATTAATTCTTATTTTTAATGTGCAGTTGGCAAGTAATTTCATCATTTTCATTAGTTGGCAAAATAATCTTATATAGCGTCATCACTGCGCGTTAATTTCATTATTTGGAAATCAGTTTTTCCCTTTTTCAAATTCTACCTTTTCGCTTCAATATTTGTATTAACAATTTGCATTTTCCACGTTATCTGTCAAGTTCCCATATCATCGTATAACCTGTCGGTAAGGTTGTTCTCACCCAATATTTTTTCTTTAATAGTTTTTTTCTTCAATGTTCATTGTACCCTTTGAATTTCCTGTTGATATCAACTATTGATACTCATTCGTTTTTCTAATTTATTTTAAATTTCCAGAAAAACTTCATAAATCTTTTATTAATTTTTGTGATTTTTATCTTTCATAAAAAGATAACTATATTTCTATTTCTGGATTGCTAGTAAAAATCGGTATGCGGATAAATAGTGTACCAATTTCGTTTTATAGTAATACACCCCGTTCAATATTTACGATTTTTCCCCATTGATTTTTGGATGGTCAGCATTTTATTCCGAAGATTCCAAATTTTCTGGAATTTTCAGGTTGTTTGGTGCGTTAAATTCGTTAAGCTTAAATCACGGGACACGAAAGTTAGGCGCTAAGTTATATTTTTTCCGAAGGGCTCTTTCAGCTTTAGTTAATCTGAAATGTCAGGTGTCGCCAAATGCGACGTGATTCGTAAGCCTCATGCGATCCATATAGGGATTCGGGTCTACATAAATATTAAATTATAGACGGTTTTTGGAACTGCCTTGCGATCCTTTCAGCAGTCAGAATTTGAATCTTTGTTGAAAGTGAATGCCATAAGTGGAGCGTTTGCTTTGTTTTTCTCGTATTTTATGATCAAGTTTACAATTCGCTAGAGTTTTCATGATACACATTTTTCGACTTCCATTTTATATTGCGCCAACTGCTAGCTTTCGCATCTCTTTTAAGACATTATATAGTTACATTTTTTCTTAATAGATCACAGACTTAATATTTCCATTCGACTCTTTTTTCATGGAGGATGTTTATTTCATCTGCGGATATCGGTTATCGAGAATACTAGGTCTTCACAACCATTATTTGTCGACTTCACAAAGAGTATAATGTATTTGTTAAATTCACCGTTTTTACAGTTTTCAGTCTTCGTTTGATATTAAGTTGCTCATGGCTTAAGAAGATTATAAAATACCAAAGTGTGCATCAACCTGAAATTCTGACGATAGATAAGGATATAGTGAAATATTTAATATTTGATGAAGATATAATGAAACATTTTGATTTGATGTTAGATAAGGATATAATGAAATAGTTTTTGGGAGGCTCATGCATAAAAATATGAATGTGGAATGATGTCCGAATGAAAATCCAGAGTGTTATATGTTTGACAATTTTTTAAAACAGAATTGTATGTGTCATGTGAGTTGCTGTTTCATGAACTCAGCTGATACATTTTCACATCTTTTTTTGAAAGAGGTAGAAAGATTTTTGTAACAAAGAATGGCGAGCTTGTGATATGCAGCAATTCACTTACTAAAATAAAGTTACTAATTTGTAAATTAGTCGATAGGATATAATAGTATGAGCTCATAAAGAATTAGAAACTTGTAGAAATACGGAAGCAAAAAATTTGAAATCAAACTTACGGAAATATGTTGTAGTCACTGAGTGGCGTTGGTGGCGTTTTGATCGACGTATTAAGCCAGAACAAACAAAACAGTAGCTCATCAAGTGGGCAAAATTTTGCTGCCTCCGTAATTAAGGAAAAGATTATCGACAACAATCATATTGATCTCGAGGTGGGCAAGTAGTCTTTTTTTCTTTGGAATTTAATATAAAATTTTCCGGTTGATTGTACAGGGATAGAGAGAAATGGGAAAGGCTGTTGAAATTGTTGAACAGTAAAGTGTAAATATTTGGAGGTTTTTTAAGTCATTGTCATTTGGTGAACGCAAAAATTTTTTGGAACACTTATAACAATCATCTTTCTGTTTTAACGACGCGGAAGCCGACACTTTGTGTTTATTACAGTTTGGGTTGGTCATATGGGTTTGGGTTTCTCTTTCTTTCATGTTAGTCGTTTTATAGATTCCGGATACTATTGTTGGAGCAATCCTCGGTCCAAGAGCTAAAACATTGGCCGAAATTCAGCATTTAAGCGGTTGTAAAGTTGAAGTACACAAACGTGGTACGGCTGCAGGACAAGGAAATCGTCTTGTAAGGTACGCTTTGATTAACAGCAATATTTGTAAAAGAATTTGGCAAAATCTGATTCTCCTCATTTTTGCGTCTATGGTAGGAGTAGGAGATTTTTTTCATGCAAATATGAAACAGTTACGCATGTCGTCAGCACTAGTCTGGGTATGAGATGATTTGAATAAGCAGAAGCAAATGCTGTTGATGATAACTACATTACATAATGACGGTATTGGAAAATGTGCTACACATCGCGGAGGATTTTGCCACAGAAGCAGTTTATTTAATTCACACAACGTAAAGGCTGAGTTGCGTGCAATTAAGAAAAAAGATAATATAGTTTCAGTTGCGCATCTAGATATTTATGCAACGAGAGTGACTTGAGAAACAAAATTTGGCTTTTAATGTGCCTCGAATTTTTTGGATTTCTAGGCTTTCAAAATCATGTCTATTACTTTAAATGGTCAGCGCAAAGAATCTTAATAATGCACATATCGTAATAGTTTGACGGATTTACCTACTCTTAACAACAGATAAGCGAATGCTGTGAAATTTGACAAAAGAGAAAGGGGATCTATTGTTTGGCGTAGTAAATGAGAAGGGTTTTTCCGTGTCAGTAGCAAGTGACATTCGATCATCTCAAAGTGAAATCAATAACCACGTGGAGGTGATGAAAAAGGAATTTTTTTTTTTTAGAAGGAAAGGAAAATTCCACAAGTATTTTATGTCTGCATCCTTATCCTGATATTGTCAATAGCACGTTTGTTACAGCTTAACCGGAGATGTGGACTGCATACGTAACGGACGTATGATGATTGATAAAGTTATCAACGATGAACAATTACGTCGTAATCAGCAGGCGCAAAATAATGCACGTGGCGGATTTCGTTGATATTTCTGGATCAATTATCCCCCCAAATGATAATCATTCTCCTTTTACTACTTTAAGTTCTATTTTTTTCAATTTACTTGTCGTTTGAAATAATTGGTCAAGTGCAGAGTAACCGTCCTAGACGTATATTTGTTTCAATGTTATTTTAAATTCGTTTTTTGAGAGTCTTCGAAACTTTAATTATTTTGTTTAGGCTTCTTAAACTTCCACTTTTTTCTTTCACTTACACTAAATGTTCTTCGAAATAACAGTTTCTTTATGCTAATCAAATTTTCTGATTTTCTGAAACTATAGTTCAGAAGTCGACTTGTTCCCTTATATTCTTTATAAGCAAAACTCTAACCTCACAATTAATAGGAATATTGGTATTTTGTTGTGTAACCTTTGGCCTCTATTACCGACATGGAAGCATGTGAGTTGTTACGTCAGGACACGATTGACTGAATTAACAGGCCAGTATGATGAATTCGGTGACATTTTACTTTTTTACTTCTATAAAATAAATTAACCTTAATCTAGGTCGCTCTAACTAAGATTTATTCAAGTCGAATTGGTACTTTATTTTGCCCACAGACTTATTTTGCGACAATTGCATTATTGCATTTGCTCATCTTAAGGAAAATTTTAGTTGCTGCAGTCTTTTACATTAAATATTTTTCTTCAGAACTCGATTAATTATTATTCTTTCCGCTATATTAAAGTTTTACTGGATTCTGTGGATAAGTGGTGTCTGTATGGAGGACCAAAGGTCAGAAAATGTCATTGGTGAAACTCCTGAAGACTTGTATTCTTTCCATATACTTCTAATAATCCCCATTCATTGTTGTCATTTTTGTTTCGGCTTGTTACTATTATTCGAAATTATTTTGAATTTTCACTGAATCCCTTTTGAAACTAATCTTATTTGATTTCCTTCAATAAGATTTTTACTTTTCTGTTCTTTTATACATTAATTTTACCCACAAAAGCACTACACAGTAATTATCAATGGCTTCGATACAGTATTTATTGGCATTTTCATTTTGATTTACTCCTACATTCACTTTATATGACATGAATGTCGAGCCAAATCTTTCCTGATACCCTAAGAAGGGTATTAAACGGTAAGAGAGATCATTCATTTTGCATAAAGAAAGCAACACTTTAAATAATCCATAGATTACCTTTTTTCTATTTGATGGAAAAATAATGCTCTTATTCTCCAAAAGAATGTGGTCAGTATTCAAAAATGCTGTGCTCTAGGTAAAATAGAGTCTGTCTAAGGGAATCTAGATCTTACAGTGGTAGTGAAGTGATGTTGGAGTGACAATCGTAAATAAAGATGGCAGCAAAGTTTCCTCACACGCCAGAAGGCGAATTTTCAATAGATCGAGGAGGATTCTCGTAACAGATATGAAACATAGGATTCAATAGGTTTCGAAGCTTCCTGAAGACACTTCCGACTAACCACTATCGATTACTCCCGAATTTCGTAAACCTTACGATAAAAAATCTCACGGTTGTGGTGCCAATATATATGTATGATCTAGGTACTTCTTGGAACCATGCTTTGATCAAATTTGACACTAATAAAATAAACTTCAGACCTAAAGCAGAAATGTCACTAATAATAATCAAACAGATAAATTCAGGTACTTCTTAGGACCGTACTACGGTCATAGGTAGTATACATGTAAAACTTTGATACTAAAATACACTTCAGATCTAACAAGAAAAAGCCACAACACCATACAAAATATTAAACTAATAATAATCGGAATAAATTTAGGTATTTCTTGGGATAGTACTTTGGTCATCACTTGGAGCTGGGCGTTTACGGTTTGGAAGATTGAGATGTGCACTCAATTGGGAAACATCACTTCTCGATGTTGCAGATGTTGCATCACTTCTGTTCGTCCGCCGATTTGCATCACCCGATACCTAATTATACAAATACAGTAACAATAAAAAGAATACTAGCGATTGTAGTTTTCAAGAAAACTTCAATAATAGATGCTGAAGATTTTCGGTTGAAACTATTTGAAATTGGAACTTGGCAACTGCGACCGTTCCAGAAATATCTTGCGTATACATGATGTCTAATTTTGCTGTGTAATTCCTAGGAAGGTCAGAAACAAGAAGCGCCCTCTTTTATGGAAGATGAGGACTGCAAGACAGCATCGAGACCGCCTAATCATTCACTGCAATGCATACTGCGCAATCATCAAGAGCGTAGTTTATTAGCAATCCTTAAACTAATTCTTTCGCTAGCATAAACCATCGTGAAATCTAAATTTTTTTGCCAGATAAACCATCGTGAAGTCTAACGACTACTCTAATAGAAATTTGGCGATAACCTATGATTCACAACATAACATAACAATTTGGACGTCAAAGGGAACAAAACTATACCGTTTCACTAATTTGACTTTCGGATGTTCTCTTCAAACGCTCAATTTCATGCTCCAATGTAACGTTTTCCTGTTCCAATTTGCGATTCTGCGCTGAAATTTTCTCCAAATCGGCCTTCTTTGAAGTGATTAGATCGATTGACTTCTTTAGAACAATAGCCCGTGAAGCCTATAAATTAAATTCTGATAAGAATACTTTATTAATCGTATCGAAGATAAGCATATCAAAATAAAACACTATACGACAAACCTGGCGTTAATAGAGTGCAAAATATGTATCAACAGATCGTTCTCTTGCATAACGATCGTAATGTGATATATTTTAGTGCACCATTTCTACAGAGTGATTATTTCTGGAACTTTTTGGATGACTTTAAAATCTTCCTATCTTAGTTATATAATATGAGATAAAACTAACATGAATAAGAAAGGAAACAAATAGAAATATACTCTTTCATTCTGCATGCCAGGAATAGCATCCTTTAAAGCACCGTACATATCCTTGATATTATCACGACGACGTCGTTCTAAAGCATTATGCTGCGCGCGGGCATGCCGTTTACTATCACTTGCACGTGCTGAACTTGTTGCACTATCATCCTAAATTAATTTACATAAGCGCTATGTTTAAATACCATAAGAACTAATTATTCCTGACCTTATCGGATAAAATATCAAATTTAGGGACATCAGTGAATTAGTGATGGCTTATAAAAGTTAAGGAGAATTATGTTGCATAATGTTATGACGAAATTCAACACATTTTATAGATTTTAAGCCCTTCGGTCAAAATTTGCAATAATAAGAAATGAAATAATTATAGTATGATTTCTGATTAATAAGGAGGAGCACCAATCATAGATTTTACTTCTACCTCACTAAAATCGGCATCACTCATACTTCCAAACTGTGCTTTGGTGTAATGTCACTGATCTGAAGTACTTCCAAACTTGCCTAATCAAACGTTCAATCGATAATTCCAAACTATCCTGAAAGAGTTAGATGGAAAGTTAAACGAACTATTAACCAAAAATGTGTGTAATGTCATTGATCTGAAGTAATCGTTTGATATATTTTTCATCAGGTAAATCCAATCCGCTAAATGCAGAAATAGTGATCTACCTTATGCTGCCCTAGTAGTCTGCACAAAGTCTAATTAATGAGAGTAACATATTGAAGATTCGGAAAGCACAAGTGGCAGAAGTTTAACCAAAACAATTAGTCAAGTCTTATCAAAGTATAGCAAAACGTATGAAGAGTTACCTAATAAAGATCTAATTAATGAAAGCTAAAATTACGAGTAGAAGCCTAAATAGATATCAAAGCAGCGTAACAGTGAACAAAAAGAAACAATGAAAAAAGAAAACGTTCACAATGTTCACAAAAAAGAAGAAAAGCAGAATTATCAACAGCAATACTAACTTTTGAAATTAAAAATTAAGTAATGTGTAGTGGTACGAGGAATTTCATTGCGGTCTATCCATTAAGTATGGAGAGGTTTTTTTTTCTATTATTTTCAAATTTTAATAGTCAATCTGAGAGATGTGATATGAGGATGCAATTGAACGTCTTGACATTACTTTCCATCTCTCGTCATCATTATTAATGAGCTAAGCATACATCGTAAATTGTGCGACATAAGTGATTTTGGGTGTTGGAGCACTTGAAAGATATCACATATATAGAGGTTACAGGTTTCAGAAATAACAAGGCATATGTGATGATTGTTAGTGGTACGGTAACCTTTTTAATGCTTCATATATTATTTTTTATCTCACACTTCACCTGTTATGTATTCTTAATTTATTTTGTGAGCAATCTTTTTTTTTTTCAAATATTATTTGTTCACGTAAAGTAATTTCTGTTTCATTTATTGTGTTTATTTATGTGTGATCTACTTCATATTTTTCTAGAAATGGTAGATATTACGGTAAATTCGGTGGATGAAGCAAATTATGATACACTTGAGTGGATTCCTGAAAATGCTCCCTATGTTGAAATCGATCCGGAAAAGATAAAAATAATCGAAACTCCAACGGAATTTTATGACAGAATACTGGTTGGATGTTTAGTTTTTAAATTGAAACTTTCGGATTTTGTTTTGTTTAAAGTCCCTTTAAATGAAAGCTTTCAGATTTCGTCTCTAATTAATTATTTTCATGTATGTGGAAAATTCCAGTTGAAAGTCAAGTTTGACGTCGAATTGGAGACAAAGGAAATCTTTTTATATGGGTTTATTCGTTTGATATATCTTGCCACCTTTTTAGCGCTTAATTCGAGAAGCTAAAGAAAGAATCGTAATCTCGACTTTGTATTTGGGGGATGGTAGCTATGAAAAGGCTTTGGTAAACACTTGCTATTTTTTTCCAGTTGTTAGAGAATAATAACTTTTCGGAAGGATTAAGTTTCACTTCATATTTGATTAAATTGTGTAGTTCTTTCAAAACATTCGCTATGGACAGAATATACAACAATTGAGATTTATGCAAACAACTGGTTCGACAAAATTTTTTTATGAAGAGTTTTTGATATTTCTGTGAAATGACAATAAGACATTAATGGTAATTATAGGAGAGCAGTAATTAAATATTTGTGTTTATGAAAAATTTCTTTTCCTGAATTTTGTAGGTGGACGAATTGGAGAAAGCATTCGATATGAATCCAAATATAAAAATGAGCATCCTTGTGGATTACCTGAGGGGTACGCGTGGTGGAGCAGAAAGCAGTTTAATTTTGTTACTAAGAAGGTAAGGATGCATTATAATATTCAACTTAGAGAGAGGAAACCAAACTCTTTACATAAGCAAAATAGTAGAGAGTTTTTTGATATCCGCGATATTAAGATATTCCGAGTGCGATATATTGTTTAAGGATACAGATATCCTGCAACTATAGGTGAAACAGTGGGGATATTGAATTATTGAATAACTAATCCTTTCTTGATATTCATAATATACATCATATATTACTAAACAGAAGGCATTTCTGTGTCTCATAATATCAACAATAGAACTCTTCATTTATTAACCAACCTTATTTAAACTAAATTTTAAATTTAAATTTTAAATTTTCTTTAAAATAAATTTTAAACTAAAGGCTGATTCCGCGTGCGTCAGTATATTTATTCCATACCCCATGCTTACGCGGTCTCAAGAAAATGATACTGCCTGAAAGAGTGAATGAAGTGATCGGCTTGCAACATATGAAACTTTTGCTGTTCGACAATCACATCATCTTTACCGGGTAAATTTCCGTATGTCTAACCAAAACTATTTTGCTCTAGAATCTGAGAACAACCAAGAAAATTCGCTTGAAAAGGGGATAGCATGCGTTCAGCAGTTGAAGAGGTTGCTTTCTGTAATGTTAGCAACATGGAAATTCAAATGTGTGATGTTAACCAAGTTTTTATATCTCCTCTCCTGTTTTTTCTGACTGACATGAAAATAGATAATAGTTGGTTTAAAGCTCGTGAAAAAGTAGGAAACTCCTAAAAGTATGGAAGGAAATAGTCTTATTATATTGAAAATTATGGGAAGAGATATTTGAAAGTTTCGAACAGTTCTTCATTTTTTTAAACTTCTTTTATAGTGTTTTTCATGCTCATTTTTCAATTACTTATATTAAAAGATAAGCAGGGAAGGGAATGTTGCATTTATTGTCATGAAAATCGAAACTAAATGATATATGTCAATTTTTAGCGCTAATCTTTCGAACATTTATTTCACAAATCGACGGGACAGATATATACTTGTCGAGAATTGTCCACAACTCGCAAATTTTGTTGATTCGCTGGTTGAAGCTGTTGGATCATGCTCATTTATGTTGAATATGAGAGGGACCACTAGCCTGGCTGAAAAATGCGATGTTCATCCCTTTAAAGGTTCGTTATGATTAATTATAGTGTTAATACCAATCATATCAAAATTAACTTGTTCATGTCCAGAGAATACTGTTGCTCTCTAAAAAGAGATTGTAAGATTGTAATATTTACCGATATTAATAATTCGGATTTGTCCTATAAGGAATATTGAAAAATCACTGAAATTTTACAATCTCTTTTTCAGAATTATAGTACAATGGCTTGAAGCGTATTTTCTTCTGGGTAGATTAGTGAGGTTCTGCTTTTAATCTTGGCAGATCTCTTAGATCAGCAGATGGTTTCCTTCTGAAAATTTTTGTTGCAGTAAGTAGCCGTTAATTTTGTTATTTTTCTGGCATAGGCTGCTTTCATATTTGGTCCAGTTTTTTTTCATTCAGGAAATTTTGAAGCATATAGGAGCATGCTGCATAACCGAGTTATGTCAACGCTGAATGTATTCAGCAAAGAATCTGGTTCAAAAAGTAATTTCGCTACCGGTACACGAATATATCCGTTGTTACAAATGGGCATCATATCGATCAATCAGGAACTGAAGTTTTTAAAAAATCTGCTGTCTCTGCAGGTTCTTGGATTTTTGGCAATTGTAATATAGAAAAAGAGTTTTTCTACTTTCATTTTCTTTATTATGCCTGCCCTTAGAATTCATAGTTTGATTTCTTCAGATTTTGAAGTTTAACAGTTCTGCAGTTTTTCAGAATCGCCAACTTTCGTTAACAATATCATCAGGCTATTTCAATTTTACTGATTGTTACATTGATCTGGTAGCAAATCAGAAATCCTTCGAAATGGATATCGTTTATGCATCACCTCAAGTTAGAAATTACTTGACCAACTTCATAATCATTTCATTGATTTCATTCTTCATATATTTGTATTTTGAATTTAGGCAAACGGATTCTATCAAGCATCTGGTTTGTTTGGTTTTATACCGTTGGTGTACGTTTATATATCATATCTTTTATATAAAATGATTGGTCCGAACATTCGACTATTTGAATATAATAGACCAGGATGGTCTTATCATGCAAAAGGTTTATGGGTTGATTCAAGGCAGTCGTCCCTTTCGGCTACTATGATTGGCTCGTCCAATTTCGGTATGTTTTCAGTTTCCAAAAGTTTCGAAATCTAATTAATTTTTGACAATGAGTTGGACAGTTCCTGTAGCATTGTTACGGCAATATCCGAAACTATGCTTTTTTCTACAGTTTAAATAGCATCAGCATCTAGAAAACAATTAATTTGTGTTTGCCTTTACAGCATAGTGGTCTTTTTAGCTATTTCCAGTTTTTCAAAATATGTCTGGTTTTATTTTCACGTTATCCACTTTGAGCTGAGCAAAAGTTTTCTTGATAAATCTTTATGGTAAAATAGGTTGTTTAGTGGTTGGTTTGACATAGGAACTTATCGTGATCTTGAATGCTTTGACTTTGCTTTTTCACAAGTCGTTGAAAAAATATGAACTGTAGTCCTGGCTGATGTTCTAGAAAATCTTTTTTGTGATAAGCTTCAAGGCATACAAATATTTTATATCTGGCGAATATTTCCATGCAAATTTTTCAGGACACCGCTCTGTACATCGAGATCTCGAGGCACAGTTCCTTATAATTACTTGTAATGAAAAATTGAAAGCGAGCTTACAAGAGGTAAGTTTTATTTATAGTACTAATCAAAAAGACGATGAAGCAGGTCCTATGCTATTTATTAAATGATTGGAAATTTTAACAGATCTATTCTCAGATACAAGGTTATTAATTATGTAACAGTGGATTCCAGTCATCCATTCATTTTAATAAAATGTTTTAAGGAACGTTCGCGAATAATGGACTATGCAATAAAAGTAGATACTGCTACTTTCTTACGGCATGATCATTTCGTTCCATTCTGGATTCGTTTAATTTCCCGGTTTATTCGGAACTATTTCTGATATCTGGTTTATTTTTTGTCATTCTGTGTTTCCTTCTTTTACGCCGGTTAAGACAGCAAAATTTAATAAGAAAAATCAATGATTGTTTTGTTTATTAAAAGCGTATTGTGTGTTGAAGTCTGCTAATTTGTGCTAAATATTGATTGTTGGTACATTCATTTTTATCCTATATTTGTTCAATGTAAGTTTCAATAGTCTTGCCTTCGTTATATTTACTCAAACCGTTTATTATAAATGTATAAATGTTCTATATGTAATGCTTTGTGTCATCTCAATGATAGTGAATGACGATTGCTCAATAATACTTTGTTTTTTCAAAAGAATTTGTTACTAATCATCAGATATTCTATGCACATTCTGACCACCATTGATTAGATCATTATTCATAATCAAAAAGGCGAAACGAAAAGCACAAGTTATACAAATTAGAGCATGCAGACTTAAAAAAAATATATTTTATATACGAATGCACTTAATTCGTGTAATGTTAGTCTGTAGAAATTTGATTTCTCTGAATATTTCTTTTAGTCGTTTGTGTTTTTCGTTTTCGCAGCTCGATCTTTCATTTACGATTTCCTCAACTTTTACATGTGCGTTGATTATATATTTTTTTTTCAACAGCATTGACAAAGCTATGAAAGAAGATAAGATTTTAATGAAGACATTTTAGATAATTCCATGAATGCTATAGAAAAAATCTAAAAGATCTTGATGATGTGGCACTTGTATGTATATGTATAGGAAAGGAGAGATTGGACGATATGGTGAAATAAGCTTAAGAAAGATAGTAGTTATAGGTTAAATTATAATTTTCATTTGTTACAGAATAGATATGGTATTGTTACAAGGCCTGGTATTTGGCCGTGCTGTAATGGAATCGCTAGCACGAAGGGGTGTAGTTCCAGCAGCAACTACTGTACGTCTCTCTCACCGAAATCGGGCGCAGCGTAAAAGTGGACTGTACCGTGGATGCAAGCGTACGACAAATCCTTATGAAAGTAAGGAATTACTGCAAAGATTAGAGAGGTGTTCAGTTCGCCATTTGTCATCAGGAACGACAATTGTTTCATCTTCGAAATCGTTGGAAGAGCTTCTCAAAGATGAAGTTTGGTAGGTGATTCCCTGTTCTTTATCCTTCATATTAATGAAGGATTCGTTGCGAGTTTGACTTTTTTACACCCTTTTAACCTTTGGTTGGAAGCAATGTTGGTTTTAGTTGTTTCAAGTATAGTGATTTAAGTAATCTGTTTAGTGATTTAAGAAAAAAGCTACGTTTCAAATTATGCAGAATTCTGATCCTAAAGATGACATTATACTTGCCTCTGATGAAAGTGCAGTCTTACTGCTGAGCTCAGAAAACTACATCATTTGAGAAAAATGCTTGTGTAAGAGATTATCCTTTCGGTTGATTTTTTAGAAATTTTGACAATTTTCTTTAAATTTTTTTTTAATGTGCTAATTCACTTGTTTAACGAAATTATGTTGTTCTTCTCTCCATCTAAAGTAAGAGTTGGTATAGAAAATGCAACGAAGATAAATTTTCTGTTCTTGACTGAATATTAAAGTGTAGTTGCAGGATTCTTGTGACGTTCTTTTAATTTAAGGATTCCAGTTTATCGTTTTCGTGGGATCCATTATTCTGTTTTGGCAATGAAAATGAAGCTGGCATTAACACTCTCAAGTGTGACTTTGATCCCATATAAATATTGGCAATATCTTGAGGATGCAGTACCCATCAACCATCTCGCATCTATTTCAGCTTTTGCCTCCTTCACAACTTTGGCATTCATCTTCTTTTGCAGGTGTTTTTACTAATATCTATAGACTTAATTAAACAGGTATTAAGGGAAACTTATGAATAAAACATAATGGACAAGTAGATAATCGTGGGAACATGTCTACAGCGTTATAGTTTATGTTTGTTTTTCGAGTTTTTATTTCTCCAAAAATTACCCTCGTTTCATTAATTTTGTGGATTTCATAATAATGAAAATTTTCAGATATTTCAATGGTCTAATAGGCGTGATTTCGATGAACGAAACTAATGAATATATACGGGTCGGATATTTGTCATTTTGGGGAAATAGACGTAATAAATACATAAAATTAGATGATGTCATACCGCTTAATGAATCAAGCACTGGGATTAATAGTAAAATTGTACGCTTTCGACGATATTCATCGTATGTGAATTTCAATTCTAAATTAAGATTGCTTACTGCGTTAAGACTCACTTAAACTCACATAAATCTAGCAGATTTATAATTTTAGGATTCCAGAGTTCATCATCAGAATTATTACCTTCATTCATACCGCGATTTTAATACTTTTGGACTGTATCAAAAGATTGATAAAGAAACATTCACTTATTACTGAATTATGAGCAAATTGAAGTAGGAGATACGATGTCTTCTCAAACTTTATGTTCAAAAATCTAATTGTGTCTTGGTTTGATTTTTATATGTGTAGAAATCTTCACTTTCATTGTAGGAATGAAGTGCTGAATCTAGCATTATTTAACATGGAACTGTTGGACGATGAACGAGCCACTATTCTGTTCGGTGATACGGCTGTCTTCCCTCTCTCTAGCAAAGAAGTGAAATGAAGCAATTTGGGAATTTAATTATTCCTGGTTAGTAAGCTATTTAAAACGACTGCTAATAAATTGATTACAAATTTCCGAATTAGGATTGATTGCAAAAATCTTCTAACCATTTTCAGAGAGGTAGGATGTATTCTTTTTGGATATCTTGATAGAGAAAATATGCTCATTTTATTTGTCACAATAACTTCTTGAAATAATTTCAGACAATAATCTGTTGATGCAAGACAGTTTTTCTTATTCGATTATATGCTAATTCAGGTCTATATGTAAACATTCGAAGTAGTCCCTGTTGTGGATATCCTTATGTTTTGCTTGTACGTTTATAATATTATATTTTATCATAAATGACTGTGCAGTATTTAAATTCAAAAATACATTACTTTTGCAGCCAACTCTGTCCTTTTTACAAGGCGAAAATGAAATGAAATAAAACTCTTTTTTTCTAGCAATCCTGAAGGAGTTTATAAAGAATCATAGGAGAATTCGTTGATCACCACATTCTGTTAATACTACCAGTTGGAAAATGATTTCTATGTGAAGGAATCTCGCAATGCGATAGGCTAATTGACATATTGTGAGGATTCATCGCACAATCAGCATGCACAAAATCACCTGTGAATGTAAATTATTGAATCTTACGGGAATGAAAATTATTGTTTAAGATTTGCAATGTATTCAACTATTCCAAATATCGAAAATATTTATTCTATCAAGAAAAATATGAATCTTAATATTACTATAAAATATATCTGAATGGTCGTCCTTAGGTCATTAAAAGATCACATTTCAATGAAAGCGATATATTCCTCTTTTCCCCTGAAGTATTACTTCCTTTGATTATCTTAACAAAATATCACTTACCAAAAGTGTGACCAATTGCTTGAGAAGATTTATTATTATTTAACCAATTCCATTCATTTGTTGATTCTGATATTACTCCTTCTGATGACATCGATGAATATGGGAAGAAATGAGGAGGTAGAGCATTCATTGTTAATACTTTTGATGCTAAAAGTTTTTCATAATTGATCATTGAATTTAATACCCATTTTCATTTATTGTTGCTATTGTTCAACATTAAACACATGCAACCATATGTTGTAGTGTTTTCAAACATTTCTTTTCAAAGGAAGGGAAAGGGAATTAATGGTTGAAAAGTTTGAACACAGAACAAAAGCATCAATTTGATACGATCAATAATTACGAATAAATGATATTGTTTGTTTGAATCATTTGAATTATGTTTGCTAATAACAGCTATAACTATTTTTATAAAGCTTGTAATTATAATGAATATAATGTAAAATTGAAAGTGATAAAATAGTTTGATATATGTATAATTATAATTAATTTAACTATTTAAAAATACCTCAATTAGAGATTTCATTTTGTAATCATTAATTAGCGGAAATTAAAAAAACTTCGAGCAAAGTATATTGATTTTTTTCTTTTATCTACTAATAATAAAAATTTACTTACAAATTGACAAGCAGCACGAATCATTTGTTGGAGTGATATGTTTATTTCTGAGAATCCTAGAAATGGAACTCACAGATGGCAAATTATGTTTATGACATATTTTGTCGTGCAATAGTTGTTCACGAATTTCCCAGGCAAAGATTCGCGGATTACGAAGTTTCAAACGATGTATATATTCAACTACCTGAGATATATGGATACATTCTGTTAAACAAAGTAAATTTAGTGAATTTAAAAATATACAGTAGCACTTTAAATTGTCAAAAAAATTTATGATATTTAAAAACAATCTTAAAGTTCAGAAATTGTTTTTCTAACGAAAAAGTGAAGATATAAAGGAAAATAAGATGATGTCGTTGAGGACTTTTTTTGAAATGCCAATTTTTGATAGAACTAATCGGTTTATCCATTCAACATTTTCTATTTTTAAAAAAGGAATTTAAAAAAATGTTTAACACACCGCAGGAGTTGTAACACGTGGTTTACTACCACCTATGGTACCAGGCATTATTGTACCATATTCTGCATAACGTGACAAAATTTTACTAATGCAACCATGTGAAATTTTTAATCGTCGTGAAATATCACATGGTCGAAATCCATGTTTTGTTAGCTCAATAATTTTGCAACGTAACCGAAGTGGAAGTGGACGTCCATTTACGAATGCACCACCAAGTTGATTGACTTCAATGCTAGATATTCCTAAAAGGAAACAAAGAAGTTGTTCCATTTTTTTTCTTAGTACTTGCAGAAACAATTGATTAAATTTGCCATTGATTAATTAAGAGTAAATTAATTAATCTGAGCACGAAATTTTCGCCAATGTTTAATATATAAAAAGTACAGGAATATGAATTATTCACCGAAAAAAAAATATATATGTTCAAATAATTCATCTTCTAGTTATCACATTTTGTATTTCAAACATGAAAAGATTATCATGATAATCGAATATCATTTTTATACATGTGATGTAAATAATAATTAATTTTAATCTTATGAATAAATCGTAATAAGTTCAGATACTGTTCTCTTAATCATAACATTTTCTTATCTATTGATAAAGCTATCTTGGAAATATTAATCTTGTTAAAAGAATTGACTATAAAAATGCGAAAATAATATGATTTATTTTATCTTCTTCTTCGTAAAAAATTCTTTAAATTTTAACAATTCCAATTTTAAATCTAAAAATTATGTACACTTACCTGATGTTTTTGAAGTGACAGATGAAATTTCCTTTGGGAATAATTCATATCCCTTTTCATCGATACCATAATCTGGCATCATTTCTCGTCCTAAAATGAAATCATTTTCTCGATCACATCAAGTTGTTTTTGTCGGTAATGGTAATCCCGCCCATCGGTAGCTTATTATCCTCTTTGTTCAGTGATTGGAAGATAGCTTACGGAATTTTTATCCTTAGATAAATAAAATGGTTGAATGATTAGTTCTGTTTGGATATGAACAACTTTATTAACGTTGTTGATTGATCTTTGCTGCACCAAATAAATAGTTATTTTCTTTCGTTTATAAAGAAGTAAAAAGGAAAGAAAACAAAAGAAAAAATTGATGGCAATTAGTAAAAATTCTCAGAATTGAAGTAACAAACTATAATTAAATTTTTTTATCATTACATATCACATATGATAAAATGATAAAAAACATCAATTCAAACAACAATTACATTTTCAGATAATTTGAATTTGTTGAAAAAGATCTATCTGAAATACCTAAATTTTGAATAATTTAAAAATTCAAAAATAAGTCTTTAATAATGAAATCATTTAGGATATCCTGAAGAATTTGAATTTAGCAATTAATATCTTATTTTAAGATTTTTTTAAAAACCTTTTCGATGTGTTATTTATTTAAGAGAGAAAAATAAAACAAAAACTTTTACAGATCTTTTTTTCTTTATATAATCTAATAGATAACTATAATAACGTTAATAAGATGACATAAATTTGATCAATTGATTAATTTTGAACAATTTTAAAATTTTTCAAATTTCAAAAGTGTCAATAACACAAATATATTATCAATATATGCAAATTTCTTTTTCTTCATTCTGTATAAAAATTTTAAATAACAAATATTTAACAAATTATTCGTTACAGTAATGAATGGAAATTGATAATAATGTGGTGGTCAGATTAAGTGGAGAGGTCATCGGTAAAGAAGGATGAGAAGGTTGACCAACAAACATTCTCTTTGAACGATATTTTATTTTCCCATAACGAAAAATTTCTTGTAGAAATAAAGCGCACAGATATATTTATAAAGCGGAAAAGTACATTTAAGGTATAATTGACAATGTATGGGAAATTTTTCACAATAAAATGCTTTGTTTTTTATATTTTCATTTTTTAAATTTGTTATTTTATTTTAACTTTGAATTGTTATTTCAATTTTTAAAATTATTTTCTTTTGAATTTATCATTTACTTCTGAATTTTATCATTTTATTCCCTTCAAAATTATTATTTCATTTTTAAACTTACTATTCATTTCACTTCGCATGATAATTATATTTTTTTATTGTCTTTGCATTTAATTCCTTTTGATTTCTCCGACTTCATTTTAATGTGTAACATTTTTCAAAGTTACACATTATTTACTTTCATTTTTATGCATTCTTATTTACATTTCAAACTTTATATTAGCAGGAAAAGTAGGAAATTTTTAATGAAATTAACTTATATGAAAAATTAGGAATTTAAGAACAATGAATGTCAAAATGAGATTAAAATTTAAGTAATTAATTTCTTAAATGTATGATATTTTAATTTTGAATATCAACAAAAGGAAGCAATTTTGATTGATTTGAAAATACAGGAATGAATAATATATTTGCTAAAAATTTACGAATTTTTTCCCTCCCTCTTCCACATTAGATAAATTTATATTTCAAAATTACTAAATTTATAGTCCTTTAAAATAAATTTTGAAAAAGTTTGTACTTAGCAAATTTGTTAAAATTCCATTTTTTTTCAAAAATTAAATATGATGAAATATTCCAAAAGCAAACTCATTTATCTTTCTTTCCACTTTTTTTATGGAATTTGTTTAATTAAATATATGTTTACCTAATGAATATAAGTAATACATAAGAAAGATTAATGTTGCATAGGATATATTCAATTACAGAAGCATTCCGATTCTTATTTCAACTCAATATCGTTTTTGTTAATCGGTTTCTCTCGTTTCCGATTTCATCAAAAGGAAAATAAAAACTGATTTAATAAAATAACAAAATCCATTAATTCAACTTTATCCGAATATATGATTATGGAAAGAATTGTCATAATGCAGCCATGTATCCTTTAATTGCATTGATTATAGGAAACGTTAGTTTTAGGTTTATTCAAATCCAATTAATTATAGTTAATTAAAAATTTAAATAGCAATTAACATTTTATCACAAATTCTTAAATGCTTTTATTATGGATAGGAGTTAGAAATAAATATTGGCTTAGAATAAATATGAAAATTAAGTAATAATTTGACTAAATTTAGAATTGTGTGCCAATTGGAGGATACATAAGCAATAATATTGTTATATACGTTGAAGAATAAAAAGAAAAAAATCAAAATAATGCTTGGAATAATTAAAATGGCATATTCAGTATAATTAATAATTTTTATGAAAAAAATTTATTTAACACAGATACCATATTAATTTAAACATTCCTTCATTCTGTCACGTACGTCATATATTAGTTAGTATTTCTTATGTATTAATTAGTTAAGCTTAAAAATAATCTATAATTCCTATCATTAATTACTTTGACTGAAATGAAAAATGCAAGTTAAAATTTTAGTAATAAAATTGAGCAAATCAATTGCAATGAAATTTCAATCTTCAGGATTTCATTTCCTTTAAATTTCCGTTTCTTTGTTTTATCTCATACATTTGTAATTAATAACAAATAATATTTTAATACCACAAATTTCGTTGATATTATAAATATTATATTGTAACTGATTTGATCTTTTTGCAAAAATAGAAAATTAAATTACGAAATGCTATTTTCCATTTAATTTTGAAAATTTCAGTGCAATGATTGTTAAATAATAATAATATTTAATCTTTTCATTTTGAAAGGAAAGTAATTTTCATTGAAAAATTAGAAATGTTTTCATAAAACTAAACTCTCTACCTGTATTTTTCACAATTCATTCATAATTGGAAATAATTTTATTATGGATAAAAGTCATTTTATGCTTCAAATTTAACAAAATTTGTCTAAAAATTCAAAAAGAAAGAAACAATATATTGACAAATAATAACTATATTAAGGTTATAATATGTATAGCTATTATTATTATTATTATTATTACTATTATTATTACTATTATTATTATTATTTAAGATAGTTTAGAAATTAATCAAAATTTTTGAAAAAAGATTCTATTATTTAAAAGTATTTAAATTTTTAAGAAATTGAAAGCATTTAAATTGCAAATAATCTGTTGTTAATTGATAAGCATATATTCAATAATATGATAGCATCTTTTTCCTTCCCATTTTTCCTACGTTTTGAATATATTTTATATTTTAAATTAAAATTTTAATTATATTTTACATATCGAACTTAATTGTTCATTATTAAACTCTTCAAGAGAATGAATACGTTTTTTCATAATTGCTAATTTTTGAATTTAAACGAAAAATTGCAAAAAGAGAGTGGCAAAAACTTGTAATTTTTTTCCAACTTGTTGACTAATTTTATTATTTTCTATTATATTTTCCATTTTTATTTCTGTTACACATTAAGTTTTTAATTAATTTTTGTTACGCATTAATTTTTTAATTACATTTGTATGCAATTATTAATGCAACAACTTTCATGGCAAGAATTCATCTACAGTTAAAATATTCCGTTAGGCTCTCATAACAATAATATAATAGCATCTTTCTATATCAATAGTATGATAGTATCTTTCTGCATTGATTCATTTGATAATTCTCTTTCTGCATTCATCTGCATGATAATGGAGGAATGTTAGAAATCAGTTGCTAATAATTCACGAGAAGAATCAATGTAAACTGTTAGAGATTAATTACCGGTAGTTTCCAAAGGCTTTTAAAAATTTATCCTTAAATTCTTAAAAGATTCAATTCAAAACTATCACAGATTAATTATTATAAAATTTCGAAAAGAATCAATTTGAGATGCTGAGATCCCAAATTTCAAGATGCTACTGAGTTGATGAATGGCATAAATTTTGGAAATTAAAATTTGCGGAGATTATCATTTATGAAAGGCTAAATTATAAAAGCTGAATTTGAACACATTCGCTTCCTTTTAACAAGTGACACTTTTCGGAACGATGCAAAGACTGAAACCATTTATGTTAATAATCATGTGCGCATGTTATTGAAGACGTTGCAATAATGTCTATGCCGCATTCTTGTTAATTTCCATTTTGTATTGCCATGCTTAAATATGAAGTTATTTATGTATGAAGTTATATACAATTCCAAGAATTTATCGTATAATAGATTTGCATATTTCAGAGAGAGAATTTCGTTTTAAAATTTTCCATCACATGAATTTAACGAAGTAGCAACATATATGGTGATAGATGATGATGTATTAGATATTTTAAAGTATTTCGAAATTGATCCAAATGTAGGTTTCTTACTTCCGAATCCATCAGCGAAACTTCCTGAGGAATTCGAACCATGGCATCAAATTGCTGGTAATTGCTTGCATTCTTCATTATGGCTTATTTTGATATCAACAACTTACTATCAAATGCGTTCTTTTTTTCCTAGATGAAATATTCAATTTTATAATTATAACTGTCACTACTAACTTTTAACTTATTTTTTTGATTAAAACTTATCATTATTAATTTATTTCCAAACAAATATTTAATAGTTTCAAGTTATGATAATAAAAATTTGTTTGATGTAAACTGTGAACGAATAATTGGAATATTTTGTTTAATTTTAAAATTTGCATTGGTTTGTAGATGAAATTCAAGAATTAATAGAATATAATATGTTAGAAGATCGATTACAACAACTTCCATTGATAAGTACGGATATACTTAAAACAAATAACGAATTACGCTTAGCCCATCTTTTGCTGACCACTTTAGCAGCTGGACACGTTTGGCAAGATGGATCTGATAAGGTGATAAAGTTTATTTATCATGCAGTGTTTGTCGTTTAGCAAGTATTACAATACTATGAAAAAGCAATATTTGCAATTACAAGTGCACGTCTGCATGGCATTTCATGAAAAAACCATTCTATTGTTAAGTTAATTCACAAACTTTTAACTTGATTGTTAGAATTTTTCAGGCTCGATTAACCGTTCCGGCAAATATTTCATTACCATTGTTCGATGTATGTTATCGTTTAGGTTTGAAACCAATAGTTTGCCATGCCTCAGTCTGTTTAGCTAACTGGAAACCGATACAGGAAATGTCAGCTTTCAATGCTGCGATGATTGATATCATTGCTTTCCGGTTTATCAAACATCCTGGTAATCGATGGTTTTTTACACTTACTGCTCAGGTTAGTCCAGAAAAGTGCGTATTTGTTGTATTTGGTAACAAACAAATTTTAGTTCATTATTAGATCATGGTAATTACAACAGATAGAAGCTGAATTGGCTGAAGCAATATGTGCAATTACAAGTGCATGTCTGCATGGTAAGATTGAAGAATCAACAATGCAACATATTTATAATGGGGTGACAAAAGCGACAAGTACCATTGAGGTCCGACATTATACCGTATTTAATAGATCGTATTAGATTAGCCGATTAAACTATGGTGAATGATACTGTATTTCTGAAACAGTTCAACATAATTTTTTTAAACAAGATTATAAGAAAATTTTCCTTCATGCCAGTTAATAAATTTAATTTTAAAGAAGTTTAATTCGTATATTCTTAATTGAACCACTGAAAATTTTAATCAATTGATCTAAATTAGCTAATTAATGATAACATTTCTGAAACTTTGAAATATTGGAAACTATGTCAAATCAGGTTATGCTTTGGCAATGATCTTCGTTTACTCTTAAATATAATTAGATACTAGGATTATCACTTGATAATGTTTTCTTTAATTCAAAATTAAAGAACAGTTAGAAAAGTGAAAGAAATGCTTGAGAAAGAAAGTTTTCTTATAATTTTGTTTAAAAATTTCTTGAAACAAAATTCGAATAGTGTATGGAGGAGCACGTCCCACCGGATATTTTCTACAATGGTTTTCGTCATTTTCTATCTGGTTACACCCATAATGCGTTATTGGCAGAACAAGGTGGTGTTATATTTGAGGGTAATAATCATTTATTTGTATTTTTCTTTGCTTTCACTTTTTCATGATTTGTATTGATTTTCGTTTTTCAATAAATTAATGTTAGACCAACTAAAACTGAATAGCTTATCTTCATTATTAGATTTCTAATTCCATGATAACAAATTTAATATTTAAAAGCATCTCTAAATAACTATAGTTAGCAGGCTATTTGATAGAAGAATCACTTTTAATAATGAATTTTAAATTTAGGAAAAGAAGATTTGGGTCCTCAACCACTTAGTGGAGGTTCAGCAGCACAAAGTTCAACATTTCATGCTATTGATGGATTTCTTGGAATCAAACATGCACATGACATAGAAACATTTCTGGCACATCATCGTGAATACATGCCACCCAAGCATCGTGAGTTTATCGCATGGGTTCGAGAAAATGTCGCCAAAATTCCGAATTTACGGAATGTTCCGGGTTATCATGAAGCTCTTGTTGCTGTTAAGAAATTCCGAGAAGTACATATTAGCGTGGTGAGTTAAGTTTATGCTATGGCGCATATTTAGGGGTACCTACATAAAATTTTACTTCGAAATAGTTGAAAAAGATTATATTATTAATTATTTACACGTTTTAGGTAACAAAATTTATCGCTTTACCAGCGCAAGGGAATTCTAAAGTGGGCACCGGTGGTTCATCATTTATGCATTTGTTGCATAATATTGCCAATGATTGCACTCTGTGATTTTTTCAATTAATGATGAAAGTAAATTATCACTTCAAGTGTTATTAATTAAATACCATATTTGTCGTAATAGCCTTAACAAATTATTCTAATATATCTAAAAAAAGCAATGACAAACATTGACTGTAATTAGCTAAGCCATTTAATAAAATACATATTGTGCTGTTGATGTGAAAAAGTATTTGAATAAAACTTTTACTATAATAGAAATAAAACTCTTACTATATAAAGATGTCATAAATTGGAAAATCTAGCAAAGACTGAATCTATTACAAAATCTAGCAAAGACTGAAAAAAGCTAAACAATATATATCTTATTGCAGTGTTTTTCAGTCATCAACATTAAGATTGAAATTTTAGAAAGAAATAATTTAAAGTGAACAATTTGATGATTGTCATTGTAAATAAAACCATGTTTCATCAATTATTTTGCATTTTACGAATGACCACATGAAAATTCCATCATATATACATAACAGCTCAAATTTAAATTCAATGAGCAAAATTTGACAAAAATTAGTAGTGAAAAGTATAGAAAATTGTTTGCAAACAAAATGACTGCACTAATATATAGCAACGATCCTCTTTCCTTCATTGGAATAATTCGTCAGGCTCACCAATTATATCCACAAAGCGACGATGGATTGCACCTTTATAAATTTTTTGATTCCTGCATGAAATGATGATTGTTACTGTAGAATTTTCTAGTGTATCAACTGATACATAAGAGTAATAAGTTGCATTAAATTCATTATTTATTAGTATGAGTAACTGAAGTAACATAATAAGTGGAGTAATTTTATGGTCAGTAAATTGTAGCATTTAATTCTTCTTAATTGTATAGTAAATTTCATAAGGGTCAAAAGTATGCATGGAAAAGAGAGATGGGAAATATTTACTCATTACGATAGATTGCTCCAGCGATCATTGCTATTTCAAATAACACAGCTAACCAAAGTAATACTGTTACCCATGTCATGCTTTCATATCCGAAAAAAATATGAAATGCATATCAGAAAATTTTGAAACTTGGAAATAGAAGAATTTGAAATTAGTAAAATCGTTGGACTAAAAATTTAAACCACTCCATCCAGATAACTTTTTTGTCTTATTAAAGCTCAAAAATAAAAATACTGCTAGCTAATCATATCGGTTAAATAAATTATCATATTTAACATGTAACATGTTTTTCATCCTTTTGTAATACCTTGCTTACTATGTAATACTTTGCTCACATGTGGTAAATAGTTGCAAATTTTTATAATCAAATAATAAGTAAATTTTCTGCACCAAAAATCCGACATATTTAGCTATATTATTGCTATACTGTTCGTTTCCATTCCAACTTACTTTCACTACACTCATATCCCTTCGAGAGATGCTTACATATACAAGTTACTCGTTCGATTGGAGTTTTCGAATCAGCCATTTTGCATTGACCATTATTTTCGCATGTATCGTCAAGACAACTTTGCAGAACTGTAAAATAATTATTATTTATATAACGTGTCATTATCATGTAAATAGGCATATAATACAATAAAACCAAAAAGTTTTTTACAAGAAACTTTGTCTCAGAGAAGAAGTTCATATATTGATTGATTCATTAATTATACTGTATTAGAAGCATTATAATTATTCTTCACACCAAATTACTTCATCATGATTTAAAGTGATAGTTTTACTTATTTGATAACAATATGAGGTGGAATTCCTCCAGCATTCGATTCTTTGATTATGTTTTGGATGATATATATAAAGTTGCCTGCCAATCGGTATATATCCATAACTGAAAATTCGCTATCATTTTCCATCTCTATCTTTTCATCTTTTTAAATCTTAAAATCTTTCATGTAATTCTTTATGTTCTCTAATAAACCAAAATTTCTATCTCTAAATGAAGTAAGATACATTGGACGGAGGTCATTGTAGAAACTACCAGGAAATCCAATGAGAATACATTATTCCCGATCAGTACTGAAGGAATTATAATTTTAGACAAATATGCCTAATAAAAATATATTTATAGGAGCTATAAATGCCTCAAAAAGACGAAATAATCAAAGCCATCTATAACTTTATAGATCACAGAATCCACTATTAACGTTGCAAGTACGTCTTATAAAATACACGGTAAAATCGGCTGAACATATTGTTTCAATATTGATTATATTACATGAGAGGGATAATTATTGAGAGTTCAATTTGATGGGAGAGTATAATTACGTTTAATTACATAATTTTGCCATTTTTCTTTTTCAGTTTTTTGAAATAAGAAAGGAAGGGAATGTGGAAAAAGAGTGCACGGAAAAGTTAGATACCAATGATATTTTTAAAAATTTTCGAATTTAATAACAGACATCTTTTTGTACGTTGAATCAGTCGTATTTATCATCTTTTCATCAACGAACCATCTCGACGGATCAGGAATCATGCACTGAACAGTATTTGGTATGCCTTTATTCCATAATAGCGGTTCACATTGTGATATTGCGAATCCGAGAATAGTTGAAGAACTGTAATGAATAATTTATAGGATAATTGAAAATTTTTAAAAGGCAATTTATTAAAACATTCTAGACCAAAACATTAGTAGATTTCAGCATGGAAGACATTTCAGAAGTTTTCTTACAATTTTTTTGTAAAAATTTTTGTAAAAAGGAAAAATGGCATTTGAATGAATCGAACAAGTTAACAAATTTCGTATTTTAATCAATTTTTTTTAGTCCTTCGAACAACTTAAAGTCAACGCTGAAGGGAAGGAAAAAACTTTCGAACACTATATTTCAAATATCATTTGACATCTTCCAACTTGAAAGATGACAATAGTTCGGTGGAAAATTCTAAAATTCTCTAATGAATAATACCATAAAATTAGAAACTTCAATTCTACGATAATATATGACGACATAATTGCTACGAGCAACCGTTTTTAGCGATTCCGAAAATAACACATCATTGAAGTGAAATTATTATTGTGTGATCTTTGCTACACTAATTTCAAGTGGTTTTATACTTGCTATTTCCTGTCTTTATTCTCATATTAATATTCAAATATGGAAGCAATTACTATCTGTTTACTGTGCTTGAGATTTCATATTGCATTAATCGTAGCACAGCTGTGATCTAAGGTTATTGAGGGAGAATGCTTCTGGGTAGGATCGAGGTGATGTGGAGCTCAAGAAAGAGAGAAACGTAGAAAATAGCATGACAGGTTGCAGCAATCGCCAAAAATGGAGAAATAACATCTCACAAATCAAGATTAGTCAAATAATAGTGATTGGGAATTAAAGAGGAGAGATTAGTATTTACAAGGAGAGAAGAGCATTAGCTGATTGAAGAATGCAATATACGGTGACCTTATTGATTGGAGAGATTTGCTAATGGTATTTGGAGTTGAGATTATTAGTGTGGTTAATTTAACAGAATATATTTGCATAGAGAAAGTGAACAAGTTTTACACCAAAACAATCACCAGAAATGTTTCAATCCGGTGTTTTTATATTTTTTTCGATAAATCAGTAAATAATCCACTGTAAAGACCAATTCTATAGTATAGGCGCTTTTTGGCGAAATACTTTAATAATATTTGAAAGAAATTTACAAAAGTAATAATTAGTGGATCAAAGTATCATATAGATGATGTCACTAACAAAATCTTCCAAGCAGTACGCTTCATCAACTGCCGTAATGGAACGACGAAAGTGTGAAAAGGAACGAAACAAATGTTAGTTTCAATATTTAAAATTATTTGATGTTAAAAATTCCACGTAATTTTTTTAAGTGAGTAAAAATTATAAGCTGAAAGTTATTTGTTCCAGTGTCGATGAAGAGGAAATTACCATCAGATGCAAAGAGTCGTTTTGGCAAAGAATTTTTCGCGAAATTATGTGAGCTATTTCAAAGTGTTGAACAGGATGCCTGTGACCAGTTACGTCAAATGCATGATGAGGTAATAAATTCCTATACCTTTCAAGACTTCTTTACGAAAACGATGATCGGAAAATTATTTCAAACACTGGAAGGATTTGCAAATTAGTTATAAGTTGCGAATTTCGATTCATTAAAAGTTAGATTCAGTGTTTTTTTCATATTTTAGTTATGGTTCTGATTGTCTTATTTGAGCATTACTCTATCAAGGCACTTCTTGTCACGCTAGTAAGAGGAAATATTTGTACTGAGTTCGCGTGAACTTAAATGCCTGTAATAGATTATGCTTTTTTAACTTCTTTAACAGGTATCAGCATATTACAAAGAACATGATTTGAATGTTATGTGGATATCGGATGATGAGGTCGATAGTAAGGAAGTTAAGGCTCCGTTATCAAAGAAAACTCATCAGGATGTTAGTAAAGGTAATGTGGGGTCATAGTTTCAAACAATCGTTAAAATTTTTATTATCAATTCTTATTTATGGCGTTGGCTACGCTTTCTCGTTTTCAATTTTGATTCACATGCGATTAATTCCTTATTCTGCCGAATTTTACATATGATCGGTGGTTAGAGTGATTTTCGTTTTAGAATGCGTGATTGTTCTATTTAGCGGTTCGCAGAAAACACTCCGTTTTTCTTCGATTCCTTTGTGCAATAACTGCAAACTCTTATAGGCGATATGCGCTCTATAAATATTCCGCGATCGAAATTGGAAGCCAAAGAAAAACTGAAACAAAAATCGAACGCCAAAAATGTTGGTGGATGATAGTCACTAGTCATATTTTACCATGATTCTTTCTTTAATAGTTCGTTTTTTACTTTTTTCGCGTCAAGATTTTCAATATTCAATTTCCTAATACTTTCAGGTAGTGGTAAATACCTCACCAATTCCAACATCTTTGTTATTGTCTCAATTCGAATTAAGCGATGATTCCGATGACAGTAGTTCCCGAAAATTCTCCGGACCCCAAACCAAAAATTGCAAGGTAAATTTATTAAGAAGATTGTAAACGAAGATGTGACAGTATGGGATCAATGGCAATGGCTTCGATTACCATTCGATGACGAATAATAATGTTTATACGGCATTAACTTTAAATTAAATGTTTATCAGTATTCTGATAAATGTTTATCAGTAGTCTTCATCACATTGTTCGTCATTCAGTTATTGTTATTGCTCGTAATAATTATTACACGACATCCTATATCTTTTTACAATATGAATATATTTACAGATTTGTTATGCATGTAATGCTGCCACAAGTTCGCCAAATAATATGATCTTAGATTGTGAAGAATGTGGTAAAACCGTTCATCAGAAATGTGCTCGTCCTGAAATTACGGCTTCACAAGCCAAAGATCCACGTTTTCTATTCGTCTGTAATGATTGCAAAGACCGTGAAGTATGAATTTATTATTTGAATTTTCTGAGGTAAGGACACCAGCTCTCTTGTACTACCTCGAATCTCTTATCCATGTTTACAATTGAAAATATACAATATTTATGAGCAGTAATATGTTGAAAGATAAGATTTTAGTTATTTCCAGGACGAGAAAATGGGATCAGGCTGTTCGAAATCAACTTCTAGTTTCAAGAAGGTGGTTTTTTTTGAACTGTAGCTTTTTGAAGAAACTGCTGCTAAATATCGTTTTTGAGCGTTGAATTTTAATTTGTTAAGTGTTTCTTGGAGTACGAGGAGAATTCTCGTGCTAATTGTGACAAGTAGAGCACTTAACAAAAGGAACGAGGGTGACAAAGTGAAGTAGTGAAATCAACATAAATATCACTTCCCATCAATCAGTCAATTACAGAATGACAAAGGAAACATGCCAAAGTCTTCAGAAGAAAGAATTCAACCGCTAAAACCAGAAAACGATATCTTGGTAACATTCTCAAATTTCGCTGCTAAGAAAGGTTACCACTCTTTCATTATTCTTATAATATTATGTTTGGTTTGTTAAAATCTTCCTTTTTAATTTAATTTTGTATTTCAAAAATTCCTTCTTACTTCAAATTCATCCAAATACTGCAACACTTACTGCATTAATATCGCTTATCGTTTTATTAGTGTTGCAGTATTTGTTTGAATTTAAAGTTAAATATGACTCCAATCGAATTCCACAAATAAAATGTGTTAAAAACTATTTTCTATTCATTTACAATTGCGTGTGGCAAATGCTTTCTAAGATATCTAATGATTATTCCAGCAAAGAAATCCGTGTCATCAGGATCCGGTGGTAGTTCAAATCTGCAAGTTGGCGGTGTCACAATGAATAAAATACTTTCTCCCTTTAATGCCAAGGATCGGAAATAATATTGATTGATGCATTGATCATATTAATTACAAAATTTCGAAAAAAGAATTCTTAATAGAAAATGGAATTCAGCATTTAATCTTCACTCAAATTTGCTTTCTTGAATTCATGTCTTGATGTCAATTTAGCTTCCTTAGGCAATGCAATATTTTATGGATATTTTTCTGACTCGCGTGAAAAGCGTTTTTTGAGGTATACTAATGTAAAAAGTGGATGTGGAATAAACTGAATAATTCTGATATGTGAATGAGGTGGGTTAAATTGTTTTTAATATGCGTATAAATCATGAAATTAGATTGGCCCATAAAGCAACCCTAAAGGTTCAGGTTGAGGAAAAAAGGAACCAAGTAGAGAGATAACGGCACAGAATGGAAAAGAATTCGGGAAGTAGATAATTCCGAAAAGTCAAAAACAAGAATAATGTGGGGTCGGATCAAATGAATAAGATTCAAAAGACGACTTATATGGAAAAGAGTAGCTTTTCAAAGAGATTTGACGTTATAATTCTGAATATCCATTATCCAGCAGTGAATTCCCAAGCGATTCCGGAAGTATCGAAGTTAAGTCTTACCAATGATAAATGAGTTTGCGAATGAGAACTAATTTATATTCTATTTAATAACATCTTATAATGGAAGTTAGTGTGAAAATATATTTCGGAAAATTGCAAACTCCGTTTGAATTTCTCGTTGTAGTTGTCGTATTTGTGTTGACATCTTGAATGACTCATCACATGGGTTGCTGGATATATGAATTCATGAATAGCTGTTATTGCGATTCCTCACTCCAATTTGGATACCGATGTTACTATGTCGTTCATTCTTTTCCATTCTCATCATAAACTCCTTGCCTATTTCTCGCCACTTCAGGAACTAACAGTCTTTGAAGAGAATTAAACCAAAACACACATATATTCTCCTAAGGACTTCTACGTCCATATGCATAATGCACACATACATAGACCGCATACACATACGTGTGCGCTTCTCATGATTCTCTTCAGTATTTCATTCTTTTATCGCTCTCGCACTCTAATCCATACTCTCTCTAAACCTAGTAATCTTTTCGCCTGGTGCTATTTTCAACACTCCCTATACAGTTCCTGTCTCGAATATTTATTTTTATGGAGAAGATGTAATAAAGAGTGGGGTTCGTGTTCTGTGGCTAAGTTTCGTGATGAATGGCTATCTGCTGCGTTTTTTTGGGACCAGATATTCAGAAGGGAGATTTGACGAAGTACCTTATGCAAGGGGAATATTTGGTCAGGTATCTTATTTGAATGAGATACTTAGCGAAGTACTTTATTCGATAATAATACACCATCATGTGCTCTGCGTAAAGGAGTCAGGTGTCTTATTTGAATGAAATACTTAGCGAAGTACTTTATTCGATAATAATACACCATCACGTGCCCTGCGCAAAGGATTACAAGGAGATGCATACCTGATGTTACCTTTAAGAATGTGTATAATGACGACAAATAAAATATTTAATTTATCCTACTACTGTTCCATATTTTATTACCGGTATTCATGCATATAATGGCAGTGAATAACCGTGTTAGGTTATATTTAATTTACAAACATGTTACTCATGTTACTCAATTTACAAACGTTTTACTCAGATGCGAGCCTACTCTTCGATACTGTTTTGCTTTACTTCTCTTCTCTCCATGCTATTTTTTCAGGATTTGTTAATTGAATGAATACACAATGAAATTAAATATTTCGTGCGCAACGAAAATATATCCACTAGAGGTAGATGTTGAGCAGCTTCCGAACAATATAAATGAGCGCCATATTACCTGTAAGTGAAATTTTTTATTATTTATCAATCCTAGTTAGGATTTGATTGTAACAAATCCTAGTTATATCGTTGTTACAAGTTTATGAGTATTTTTAAGCATTGACTGTTAAAGGATTTTCTGATGCTACATTGTAACAAATCCTATCCGAATCTATGATCATACATATAATAAGTGATTGTAACAAATCCTATGATCAAGTGCATCAGAAAAAGTAATTTCAAAAAAAATTATTAATGGTAAACGACGGATTGTTTTCACATATGGTACATAAGCCGTTTGGCAAGCTTCTCTAGGTGACTTCTGCTTAGATTTTTCATTAACATATAAATTTATTTTTTTCGACAGTATTGTATTACTTCCATGTTAGGCACCTCGAAGAAATGTAAGTGCTACATATCTAGCTTCTTTAATGATTTAAGGATGTACAGAATACGACTGTTGAGGGATAAAACAATGAACTAAATTTGACGTAAATTTTACTTTTGCTTATTCTTTAAAAGCTTAAGGGTTTTTTTTCTGAGCCTGCTAAGATCTCACTGCCTAATGTTTTTTAAATTATTGTAGCACCTCAAGAGGACAATACTGTTAATACTAGTACAACATATGCGGAAAAGATTTCAACATTTGGATCGCTGAAACATCAAATATGTTCACTGTACAGTATCTCTCCGACTGCCTTAAAAATCGTTCACAGAGGTATAATACTTTTATTGGAAACTAAACTGAATTTCTTAAGAAATTGAAATTCTTAAGAATCATGAAAATACTTTTATCAGAATCAATAAATTAGTTTTAATTAGTAGCGCTAATATTAGATTATTAGGAAAAGAATTGTATAATGCAACAATTTCATGTTTAGGACGTATTTTAATGGGTGATGATTCTACTCCGCTGTCATCTTTTAATTTTAAAGAAAATGATAAATTACTGATTCTTGGCAAACCACCGACAACAGAAACAGATGTTGGATGGAAGGTTTATTTTATATAGAATCGTTTTTATTCCACTGCAGGATCAGCGCAGTGTCGACAAGTAGTCACTAGATATTGTACACTTGGTATTAAAGTATATTGAGCTAAGCTTATTAAGATAAGCTTATATTGAGCTTATCACTTATTGCATTTCATCAATTTTTGTAATCTACAATGATGAGTGAGTCATTAAATAGCGTAAACATCTTTATTGCACTCATTAAAGTAGTAAGTTTTATACTAGTTCATAATTATCGAAACTTATCCAATTTTAAAGCTGCTGGTAGATTTCGAGCGGAAGCATGTTGCGGATGTATCTAAAACATATGCAAAGAACACAAATGATTTGACTCAGTTGGAGAAAAATTTCTTAAAAGGTTTTACAACTTGTTCGTGTTATCGCTTGATGATTTTTGGCAAATAGTTCAATATAGTGTATAATTCTGTTTTTATTTGGTTTTGATATTAGTTAATTTTCAGTTCAACTTGTACTTGACCTACTATTATCTATATTCTATTAATAAGCTCATGCAACGTCTTACAATTGTTTTTTTACGAAGTTTATTATAAAATTGAGTAGAATAAGCAATCGCATTTTTGGCTAATCGAAAAAATTTGCATGTGCCATATTTCTTTTAAAATCAAGATCTACAGATCCTGAGAGGCGAGGATATATCAAGGTAATGGATAAACGTTTGAAAGGATACGCTGAAAATTGCATGAAACTCTTGGAAACACTTGACGGCTTGCAAATCAATAATGATAATACGGATGGAGGACAAGTGATTTTTTTCTTTTGCAAACTAAAGAAATTATCAAAATAAAATGTTTAAAATAAACACATTTTATTCGAAAACATCCAACTGAGATGTTTGCAATAATTCACAATGAAGTAGGAAGTTGGTGGATGCACTGTACATGAAGTAAATATTGACGACTGAAGTCATCGGAGGAAATTCTGTTCTTGAAGCTATTGAAGTGTTTGGGTGTTCTGAGCTAGTTATCATAAGTATCTGCCGGTTGCTTTATTCTATTTGCTGTATATGCTTCATCGCGAATACAAACAATAGTTTGTAAAGCCTTTATTTTGGGTTTTACTAAGAAATGAATGATATTTTTTTGCGATGCTAAATACATTGAATTAGTTTTTTTTCTAAGCTGCATATATAATTTTCGAGTGTTCTAAACTGCCAATTTAAAGGCTCAACGAAATCGCGAGAAGCGGAAATTCTTGGTGGATGGACTACAGGATGCATTAAATAAGAATGATAAATTAATGGCACGACTAACTGATTACCTAAATCGATGCCAACATCCTGAGGATGCTTTGTAGTTGAGTATAAAGTGCTTTCATTGCAAAGTGATCTCATTTTTGAGATTTGAATCACTAGTTTCTTAATTTATGGCTTCTTATCAAGAATTCGAAATAATATTCTTAAGCTAGACTGGTTATTTACTAAGTGATGGTTGTTGTATATGAATTTTCAGACAAAAAATTATCAATTTTCTTGATTATCTTATCAGAAAGTGTGCTGAGAAGATGATTACAAGCTTTTGATTCTTTTTCTTTTATTTTTAATCTGTCAGTTAGTACCGTATAACAGTCTCTAATGTGTTAATCATCAGTTTGTAAATCAAATTTGGAATTGCTTTGTTATTGTTTTATTTTTTCTTCATTTTGATCTGTTGGAAGAATTTTTAACATTTGTTCAGCTATAGGGTGAAATCTAATATAATAACATTATTTGGTAACACTCTATTTATGCCAATTTGTAATGTGTCCAATTTCATGTGACTGACTTTTCAATTCTCGAATTGTGACATTTTCATTTCAGATTTTCAAAAGGCAGTAATAAAACACCATTGAGTTATTGTTTTATTTTTCGCTTTTCTTTTTTTATCTTTTTAGCTTCTGTCATCGTGAATTAAAGCTTTAACAACTGTGCTTGTGAGTAGTATCATATTATTTGAAATGTTGATAAACTTTGCTAAATTTAGGACTTCTTTTCGTTTGCATTGGCCATTAATCCGCAGCGTATATGCTGTTCACCGTCATCCGATTGTACTTTAAATTTTTGAAAGCTTTATAAATGGTGCAGAAATGTATGCTTCAGGAAACCACCACTGGCTTTTGTAAAAGCGTTGGTTTTATTGAATTTTCGGGACCGCTTCAGCTGTTGCATGACATTTGGACGGAAACCATCATGTCGAAGTGACACAGAGGTGACGTTAGTAATTAGTGCGTTCGGATATATTGGTGGAGCAGAGAGGGTGGGTTTGAATGGGAGTGGGAGGATTTTAAGAGAATTTTAGTACTCCTGGGCGGTGTTGCGCATATACTGAATGCTATGTTATGTATAGTAATAATGGATGAATGAATAGATTAGTAAATTCGAACCGAAGCACATACTGTTTAGGTTATGGATGAATTGGAACAACAGCGACCAAACGATACAACTGTTATTGGAATTCAGGCCATGACGGGTTTGTTTTCGGAGTATCATTTTGCAAGTTGAAAATTGTTGGAAGCAGTTCCTATTTATCATTTTTTTTGGTATTTTTAGAAAGTAATGGTACTACGGGGCCGCATGTTACGACGGTGTCTGTTACAACATACATGCCAAGCGAAGCTCTTGTACCAATGCCCGTTCTTCCACAATCGGGCGCTGTAAGTTTCTCATATTTCAACTCTTTCTTTGTTATTTTCGTCTCTTTTTTTTATTACTTTAATTTTTCTCCAAAATGTGTAATTGTGTATTAAGTAAAAAAAAGTGCGTAAATGGGATTATGTGCTTTACTAGTGATAATTTTTTATTAATATTGGACATTATTATTATGCTAGATTCGTCGAAAGCGGCAAACATGGAATAGATCGTAGTACCGGCAGTGGATGAATACTCAGTACACACTGACTGGGAAAACTTACTCTATAATTCAAGTTATGATCAGAATCGTCGTGGAATTCTGATTTTTTAAGACAAATCAGAAAATATCATGCTAGAACACAGCCTGCGATTATCATTGCGGTGGAATTACCATTTTTTTAAAGATTTATTTCGTATCCCTTTTTCAAGATCATCGTTGGACCCGGAGCTAAGAAAGAGGCTCAGCTGCTTGGTTTGGGCCTTATAAAACTGCGTAGCAAGCAGAAGGATTGGTTAGCAGACGCAAAAAAATATGCGAAAGAGCAATCAATTAAGCAAGTACTTCTCAGACAAACGCTTGCGCATCAACAGAATGTAAGTATAGCATGCTTGCTTCCATGAAATTTGAAAGGAGATTACGTAAATTATTGAATTAAAAGTATCTTGTTGTTGATCTGCATACTTCATAAAATAGCTTGACCTGAGGATAAGTATTTGGTGCTGTAAATATAAAACCTGGAATGTCCATCGGGCATACATATGAGTATCAAACTCTCGACTGACTTCGAATTTCTATATAATTTTGTGATTTTGTTATGGATTTTCATTGATCAGCTGTCGTCGTTATTATGTTATGGATTTATAAGACCGTATCGTCATTGGCACTCGGATCATCTTCCTGTTTCAGCAACAAAAAGTCGCGATGTATGCACAAGCTTTATCTCTCATGGCGCGTGTTTATATTGGCTCGATAAGTTTCGAAGTTCGCGAAGAAATGATAAAAAATGCCTTCGGTGTATTTGGTCCAATCAAATCAATTAATATGAGTTGGGATGCCGTTACAGGGGTTAGTTCGTACCGATCCACACTGTATGAACTGATGAGAAAATGTTCTATCTTTTTCTCCTGTTAAGTTATTGAGAAGGATGGATTCCATAAAATTTGATTGTAGGCTAAAATTTATGACTGTTATCGGGAGTATTGTTCAGGAAACTCTTTTAGGATTCCTTTCTGTGGACGTGCTTTTATAACCGAGAGCTACTTTATAATTAGGGATACTATGTTGCTCCAAGGAAAAAGCTGTTAACGGTGATTTTGATTTGCAGGATTAGTTTGTAGTGCTAAATTATATTGTTGTATTGCATGCTAGTATTTTAGCATCACAAAGGTTTCGCATTTTTGGAATATGAAATTCCGGAGGCAGCGCTTTTGGCGCAAGAATCGATGAACGGTGTGCTGATGGGCGGCCGTAATCTCAAGGTTAATGTTCTAGTCAGTTAATTATCTTATTATCTTTTATTGTGTTTTCTTTTGTAGTCATGGGCGAATTGTCATGGTTGTTCATTTCTTTTTCTTAATGGATTTTTCATTCGAGAATTATTCTCGTTAAAATCATATTGAGATGTCCAGGTATTAGTTATATGCTTAAAAGGGGTAGATTAGGTAGATTTCGAGTATTACACACTGATCTCAATTTTGAGGTCGGACGGCCATCAAATATGCCACAAGCTCAGCCAATTATCGAAATGGTCATGCAGGAAGCGAAAGCATATCATCGGTTAGTATACACTCTCAGATTTAGACACTTATGGACTGCTTTTTTGAAATTTAATTCGCTTGTGAGCTTTCTGAAAAAAATGTCAGCATTTTCAATGGTTTATAGTTATATATTTTAGTTTTCTAAAAGCTTTTTCACCAATTTTTTCTGATTTGTGGGTAGTTTAATGGGAGAAATATAATTTTCTTGGATCCAATGTACATAATGAAGTAGTTGTTTCGAAACATCTAACTGAAAATTAATCAAATTTTGGAAATCATCATATATACATCTTTTCATTCCAATTGACTGTTTTATGCAGGGTCTATGTTGCATCAGTTCATCCGGATCTCTCAGAATCTGATCTCAAAAGTGTATTTGAAGCATTCGGTGAGGTGACGAAATGTCAGCTAGCCAGGGCTACAGGACCGAATGCTGGAAGCGGACATAGGTAAAACTTAGCGCATGTTATTAAAGGCATTCATAATATCTGATCTTGTTGTTACACATATTGTCGCAATCATTTGACCTTTTTTCCAGTGAAATACAAATTTTTGAGATCTGACAAACATTCCTTTTACCCCGTAAGATGCAAAATCACTGAAATTTAATTGCTTATGCTTATATCATATGTTGGTGAAGATTAAGATTGTTGAAATCTAAGATTTCATACTAGTCAACAGTTGCTCAGTGTTCGCCGATAATAGTTTGATAATCAAGCATTGCTTTTTTTAATATTTTGTTCGAACAATTTGATGCGGATTCATTGAGCGAAGTGTGCGCAAAGCATTATTTTGCAGAGGTTTTGGGTACTTGGAATTCAGCAATGCTCAATCAGCAAATGAAGCCATTGCCGGGATGAATATGTTCGACCTTGGTGGACAGTATTTACGGGTTGGGAAATGTATCACACCACCGGATGCGCTAACATACATCGTTCCCACATCTGCTGTGAATCTACCAACAGCTGCAGCTGTTGCAGCTGCTGAAGTCACTGCTAAAATTCAAGCGGAAGAAATGACTGCAAAAAAGTCACCCGTTCACACTGCCAGTTCGTCTCCGGTTAGTTTAGATATAACTATAATATTTTGGTTCCATATTCGTTCATATAGCCGTGGAATTCATTGTCTACTTTGGGCGAAATAAATCTGAAATATGGTCAAATCATCTTAACTCCTGGTTTATTTTAAGGATGAAAAGTGCGTCCTCCACTTAGGCCCAAAATTATTCAATTTTCTGAATCTAGACTTGCTGAAAAATAGTCGATTGTGAGATCAAACAAAATTTGCAAAGCTTATTATTTTTACAGCTGTCAGGAGGTATTGCTGCACGTCAGGACTCACCGCAACCATATAGTATACAAGGAACTCCGCCGGTAGGTGTTGCAACAATTTCACCTGTTGGTATAGCGACTGTTCCAATGGTTGGGCTTCCAACGGTATCACCAGTAACAACAGGAAAGCCATATCCTTCATCGGTTGTTTCTCCAGCGCCTCCGCTGTCTGCTACCGTTCCAACCCAGGTAGATATTTTTTAACATGAATAAAGTTAGAGAGTTCTTATTGTGTTGTGGGAAATACCAGATAGATATGTTCCACATTGAACGGATAGAAAGAAATCGTAATAAGGGTCCTATAAAATTTGATAAATTTCGAATTTTTTAAAATTTTTGAAATTTTTGTTCGATTTGCTTTTTTGTAGATTTCAACGCCACCTCCACCTGTTGCAACACCACCACTTCCGCCAGGACCTCCACCAGGTGGCCGCCGGGGATTTGGCGGTTTTGCCACGCAGACACCACCTGTACAAGTTGTCAACATTCCACCACCACAAGTCATAACATCATTACCTGCTAGCACGATTCCAGTACCACCACCACCTGTGAGCATTGATATTAAGAATTTCAAGAAAAAGTGTTCACTATATTGGATTTTAAGTAAATTAGAGAAACTCACTGTATTATAATAGATTATTTCGCATTAGGTGTACTAGACAAGTTAATGTCTTATATTTCCGAAATAGTAAAAACTGTACAGGTTTCTTCAATACCACCATCTCCTTCAACGTTGTCGTCTACGCAATCATTAATATCGAGGATAAACATTGGTACTGCAACAAACTCTTCCGTTGAACCTGCTACATTTGCTCCTCTTCCAGCTAACATTGCTCCTGTGGATCGTAAAGCGTTAGTTTTTGAAATCACTTAAAAGTGAATTTTTTAAAATGATATATCAAATATAAGTTTGGGACAAAATTGTTGCGTTTCCTAAAGCGAAGAGATAAACGGATTACCGAAGTGAGCCAGGAAGAAAAACGCTGAAAAAAAAGGATATTGAGAAACAAGTATTAATCTCTATATGGGAGAGGAAAACGGCAGATCTCAGAAAAATATTGATAAGTTGTCAACTTAAGGGTAACTAGTGCTGATGGCATAATGGATCAACTTGCAATTGGTTATGCGTCGACAAGCGACTCTGGTAGTATGGCCTTGGTTATTTCTGATAGTTCTATACCAGGTCGACGTAGTTTGCAAAAAGTTACTGGGGCTAGTAAAGAAAAAGGATCAAAACCGGATGACAAGTCGCATAAAAAGAAAAAAAAGCCGGTATCAACTGTGCCAAAAGGACCACAGGTATGTTCGTTTTTGCTGACACATATGTCGTGTCTAGCTATTAGAATTGAATATGTGCAAATTTACTATGGAATGGGCTCTTTTTGGTTTTGACTTCGTTTTAATATTTAGTTTGCAGTAGATATTATTGCAGCTCAATACTCCTCAAGCACTAGAAGCAGCAAACCGAGCTGGTGAACTCAATGATCAGATGGCTGCACAGAATGCTAATTCAGATGATGTATCGTTGGCTGCTCAAGAAGGCTTAGAAATTAGAGGTAAGAAACTTCTTGGTCTGATTTTTCTAACAGATTTGTAGACTTAATTAGCATTTTGCTTTAAAGAACTCGGAACTTGACGTTTATGATATTCTAATCTGGTTTGTTGGTGAATGAGTTATGTCTCGGGATTATTTTAATTAGCTCGTTGTTTTCCTGGGAATATGTATGTCCATTACTTAGGAAATGATGCAAGGCATTTACTAATGCACAAACTAATGCGGACAAATCGATCAGCAGTAATAGTACTGAAAAATATGGTGACGATTGAAGAATGCGATGATGAACTGGAGAGTGAAATTCGTGATGAATGTAATAAATATGGCAAAGTGCAAGAGGTAAGGAGCACAATAAACGTGAATAGTGTGGTAGCATAGAACTGAGTAATGCGATTTAAATTTTCGGTTAGAGTTTCGTTTTTTTTTGGAAACAGTTGAATCTGTTTTTAACATCAGTATAATAATGCTTAATAAATGTACAGAAGTCGTAAATTTCTTCGCTCTCAGCAAATTATGATTTCACTTTCTCTGCTGACCGTTATTTTTTATTTCTTGGACGGGCGTGTCATTTCTCCAAAAATATTAACATTTCAAATCTTTATAGATTTTGTTGACTATAACAGTATTTTTAAGGTAGTGATAGCTCAAGATCCAGCAAGTGGTAGTGTGAAGATATTTGTACGATTTGATAACCCACAGGAAGCGGACACAGCACGTCAGGCGCTGGACAAACGATATTTTGCTGGCCGCGAAATTTCGGCTCAGAATTATGATCAGATATTGTTCGACCATAATGATTATTCAGGATAAAATTAGAATTAATTTAAAAACTATGAAAGGCGTTTGAATTTCTGCAGATTGTAGGTTTCCTGGAGATAGAAATGGCGGATCGTAGTAAAGGCTGCAAGATTAGGGGAAGCATAACATTTCAAGATGACATCAGAAATGCAATACTTGAGTAGGACGAATTATGGTTCTGATCAGTCTACTGCTTTGTTCATACATTTTTGATTGTTTGTTTGTTCATTTGTTTTCTCGCCTAATTGAAATAGTTATCAGTTAGTTTCGGCGTTCTTTGTTGATTGTCGCAACAGAAATAAAATATTTCCATATTGAGTTGTTCCTGGTTTTCTAACCGATCTTGTCGGACTCGTGTTTCAGGATGCCGTGAACAAGTAATTGAACTCTCTTTTGTTTATACATATTAAAATTTTAGACATGAAGTCTTTGCTTCGCTTCTTTTTTAGTCTTTCTGTTTTGAATTAAGTAAGCCTTATCATTCGATATTTAAGAATTAGCGTTAAGTTCTGCTTTTTTTTAGGAATTTCATGCTGCACAGCGCAAAGAGGGAACTGCTGAAAAGGTGGATAAGGGTGTTGCTTTTTTGATAAAATGTTTCTGCAAATTATAATAGACCCAACTGTTGTACATTCATCACTGCAAGCAATTTCCCATTCGACATTTTAACCCTTTCACATACCTTCAGTTTATTATTTTAACCGAACTGTTGTAAACCACCACTTCAATCTCCCACTCATCATTTTAGACTTCCCATATATCTTCATTTTATAATAATGATAGCAATTATTATTATTAATAATTATTATTATTTATTGTTAATTATTATCAGTATTCATATTTTTAATAATTATTAATTACTCTCGAGTTAATTATTATTGACTATTATTAATTTATTAATTGTTAATTATTATTTTTTATCATTATTATTATTATTTGTTCATTATTTATCTGTTATTTATTTACCTATTTATTGTTATTACGAATTTATTTATTATTTATTGCTGTTTTTTCATTGCAATTCCTCATCATTAATAATTGATTTTATATAATTCTGATCTCCAAGTTATACTTCGTTTTTGTTATCCCTTTTTTCCCCATCAATCTAAAATCAGATCGAAAATCCGGTTGTTGGAATGATCTAATGTTATTCAAGCAATTACTGCTGGGAAACATTAGAAATGACGAAGTTAACGATGATTTCATTGATTTTCATTGCAATTCCTCATTATTAATAATGAGGGTATGATAACAAAAAAAACAGTAAAGAAATAACGAAGTTAACGATGTATGTTTGATATTGATTCATCTTGTTTTATCTCTTCTCGTTGTTATCGTAAATGGTCTTTAAATTACTGTTTTTGCATGGAAAAAAATGTTCAGCAGATAGTTGGCGACGAATGTGGTAGTTTATATATATATATATATACATATATGTAAACTCCGAAAACACTGTTTTCGTTAGTGGTAACTATTTTCCAGGAGTAAGAAAATTGTGATGGTAATATTACAGTGTAATAACTAGGATTAAACTTGGAATACAGAGTAGATTTGGAAGAATATGAAAATTGTGCTTTTGATCGACTGGCAGTACTATTCGAAAAAAGTTATATAATTTAAGAATTCTCAATGGATTGAAATTCCGTTACCTTCTTGCGCATTGAATTTCCGATTTATTTTCCTTTTTCTGCATTGCTATAATCGGATATATAACAATAACTGTTGAAGGGATTATTTGAATCATGGCAACCGTAGTCCGGGGATGTGTATTTTGCAATATTATTCATGGCCAATGTGACAAACATTTGAAAGCGTCGGATAATGTTAGTAATCAAACACTTGGAAGCGTTCGATAGTGCTAGTGATCAATTCGGATTTTCACGTTGCAGACTAACTGCTGAAATGAAATATTTGTACATTATGAGTTTATTTGTATAATTCTTTAATTGCTTAATGCAAATCATTTCAAAACAATAAAGCGTTACATACAGATAGGTGGCTCTATGTAAACCTTTTATATAGAACATTTGGCGTTGCCTCCCAAGGACGGAATTAATGACCAAATTTGACGTTTTATACATTTATTGGATAAGGTGTCGGCAAGCTTTTCCTGATATAATTTTAAATTTGTATTGCTTCATCAAAATTATATTTCATTTTAATTATATTCTGCACAATAAATTTGTTATAAAGTGTATAAACTTGAACAGATACTTTTCAATTATTTATTTATCATTGCAAAATATGTGTCGTTTACTTTCGGATGCGAAAAATTTAAGGCGGTGGTCATTCAAGATAGATCACCACATGCACCACATCATTATCTAATACTCAGCAAACTGCATATCAATCAAGCAAGTGATTTGACAGTTGTCGATCTCCCTCTCGGTGAGGTGTTTCTGTACTTGAGGCTTTTAACATCACATGTTAATTTCAGTTGGAACCACATACCAATTTAAAATTTAGAGGCTGTGATATAACTTCGAAAAGTTGTGTGCTAATCAGATATTATCTTTCTCATATTTCTTACCGTATTTCAGTAGAAGAAATGGATCGTCTTGGACGGGATTATCTGCGCGAAACGTTGAAGGAAAGGGGTGAAGCTGATACTGTGGAAGGTTGGCTACGAATGGGCTTCCACTGGTCAATATTTATTAGTGTACGCCATCTTCATATGCATCTATTGTATCCGACGCGAGAGGTATATTAAAATTCGACTTCGTATATATAAATGAGATGATAGATAAGCATGGAACAGTACTTTCAGTATGCGCATTTTCATGTGGATCCATTTACTTCGTGTCAAATTGTTTTGGAGGGTTTAAAATTTCGTTAGTTGCAGATGAATTTTTTATATCGAGCAATAGTATTTCAATCGGGACCATTTTTCCGTATAACAAAAAATATTATCGAAAATCTGGAAAAGAAGAGAAATGCTGATGGCCGTACGGATCCAAAGAAAGAGGTAAGGAGCAATCTTACTGCAATCGGTCCAAGTGATTCACCGTGAAAAATGTACAACATGCAACGCAATCCTTATCTCATCTCATGTAATCTAATCGAAAGTTTGCAGCTAGGGATTTCTGATAATATTTTCGGGTGATGATTCAAAGTAACAGAACTTTAATGTTAGGTAGCTGCTCATTCAGGTCGGTTTTCTCATATCTACTTTCCTTCTTTGCATCTTTTTCTTTAAACTTTGCCATTTTATCCTATACATGCATTATCGCTTTTTCGGACTCTGATAAACTGTATAAAATATTCATAATTCGATATTGGATATGGTATCGGTAATAGATAATATATAGGATATGGTATCTTTTCTAGCATCCTTTATTTGATTTTCCTCAACTTATACCTTATTATAATAGTACGAATATAAATCTAATCAATTTTCCCTTCTCGTAGCTGTCAATTACCGAGTTGTAATATACTATATATAAAAGTGTGAACTTTACACATACTTATCTCTTACATAACATATATCCCAATGCAAGTGCAAATTCCATTTTTGGGTCGTAAATCTGTATATTGTACATTTGAGGATGCTTCGCTTTATTTTTCCTAAAGTTAAGTTCTGTATTTCATTGCCTCCTTTGTTGTGATCTTATCTATCTCAGTAGAAAGGAAAAAACTAGTTTTCATATTTTTATATTTTCATTGATCAAAATATAAAATCTTACAACGCATATCACTCTTGTATTTTAGTTCGTTTGAGTTTTGAATCTCCATCCATCATTTTGCAAAAGTGCTGTGATTTGATGAGTTAAAATTAATGTAAATTTAATCAAATCAGAATAATTTTCATGATACTTTTGTAATTTTAAGGGATAGGAGAAGTGACTTTGAGATTGAGATAAAATATAACAGGTTCCCGATAAAATACAAAACTATCATGAAGATCTACCATTCCAATCCTTTACATGCAAGTCTTCGAAATTAACTTCTCCTTGGAAAAATTTCTTGTTTTATCCTCCTAGTCCACGCTACCTTGAAACTGAATACTCAGCTTTTTCACAAATTCATTTACAAATTGTATTTGTAGTAGTAGAAACAATTTTTTAAGTCATTATTATATTTGCAAAATAATTTGTTGTCCTCGTCATTACATCTTTTAAATTGATAAACAAATTTTAAATGAATTAAAATAAATTTTATTCATTTTATACGCATTCTTTACGGAGCAGGATATTCATACATTAGTTATATCATTCAATTTATCTCTTCCGAACTACCAAAAGCTGCTTGAGAATCGATTTCCTGAAGTAAAAATTACAAACAATACGAAAATTTGAGGTCGATTTCATGGGTTCCATACGTACACTTCAATTCCTGGTCTGCCATCTGAACTTTGAGCAGATTAACACTTGCGCCTATTAAGCAAAGTGCTAATTAGTAAGTAGGAACTATTTGCTTAAATGTTCTGGAACCAGAAATGTCAAACCATAAATGTTGACAATTTTTTGTCTTGTTCAGCAGCTGTGTTTCCATCGACACCTTCGATTGTCAGCAGTCGACTCAAACGTTTTGTTGGATTCATCCTGAAAAGTTTTTTTTTATAATTGTTCACTTTCCCATTTCCTGCATTAATTTAATCACTTTGATGTCATTTACTGTGCTTTGAATGGCTCATTTGGCTAACTTAAAGCAAAACAAAAACTGAAAATTACCCTCCTACAGCCCATCCGGAACAAAATCTGTCCAAAATTTGGCTTCTTGTTTGTTCCATCAATTTCTTGAAATTTGCATGATTGATCATTGGAAGCGCAAAATGCCGGCAACTGAATCAAATAGTTAAAAGTAAATTGTATGTTAAAATTTTTATGTCAAAATTTTTGAAAATTGTTTTAGTATGAAAATCTATGCGATTTTTTTTTTAACCCAGACTTTTAATGAAAAATTTTTTTGGATGACTTTATTTTATATTATTTCATTTAATAAGACAGCGGCTATTAGCAGTTTATTCGAAATCATACCTGTTTTCTATTCGATGTAAATTTCGGCGAAAAAGATTTTCCAGGCTATATTTTTCGGCTAATTCAAAAGATTCTATGAATCGTTCTGGTGAAACTGGTGGTTCTTGAATTAAATACTACAAAAGAATATGAAAAGCTTAAACTTGTTTAAAATCAGTGCCAGTATTCGATGAGCTGCAACCAAAAATGACATCAGCGAGGATGCACCGTTATTTTCCTTATTTATCGTTAGATGAGATTTCAAATGTTAATAAATCCTTTACTTTATTAAAGTATGTAAATTTTGCAATTCTACATCTCACTATCCACTGTTACCCAGAGAACACAGACAAACTTTTGATCCAATCTTTTGCTATAATTAGTTAAAATCCTATATCTAATCAGATTATACTAACGCCTTCAATTGAATTCATAGCGTTCTCCATGTGATAAGCGTTGCAGAATATAAGCAATGGCCGTAGCAAAACGCTTTCGATAGGTTTGTTCGGAGGATGAATATGCTGCAGAAGGGCCTGCATTTGATTAATAATTTAAAATTGGAAATCTACGAATTTTCATGATTGCCTTCCTTCCAATTTCTAATATCTCTCTTCTTTTTCCTTATTTTCTATCAAAATTTTGCAGAAATTATCAATTTTTGTGTATTTATTTATTATTTCCCAGGTGAATAATACACTTTTTGTATTAATCAATCAAATTTCAACGAAATATAATTTGAATATTCCTTTAGCTAGTATTTTATTTAAACAATTTATAATTTTAATATTGAAATATATTTTTAATATTGTTCATGCAATTTTGCTAATTTTTCAACAATCATTTCTTTCCTTCAACTATTTTTGTTTAATGATAGATCCCCATCATTATCTAAATCATATTGGTTAATTTACTTCAATAATATATAACGGAGGTTTATTTATTTTCACGCATTCTTCAGCTAATTCACAACTCACTTGCGCTATCATATGGCCTGTAAAATTTTAAAAATGAAACAATTTCAGTTTGAAATATCACATGGTTAAATAAATGAAAGATGTTTAACAATTCAAAATATTTGCTCTCTGAAATCTCAAAATAACATTTTGTTGAAATAGCATTAAATATAGTGTGAAATTAGCTTTCTGATATTTACCTTCATTACTTCGACCAAACATTGTATCATTGTTTATTTTCATGATACCTCTATTTACATATAGTTTAATGCCATTAACTATCAACACAACTGTATCATTATCATTATCATTCTTGGGTGGAATACGAAAATTAATCTCTTTGAAGAATTGATCTCGTATTGGTGTTCCTAGTGGTAATGATTTAGCCTGGTAAATAAATTTCATTTAATTGCACGGGAATTATTTCATGTATCTATTGAAATCACGTATAATACTATTACCTACTACTAGATAACATATAGTCATATATTACTATAATGATATAGAATCCTTTCATATTCCTGCGACTTTTAATTAATCAAAATTTGTGACAACAACAATGTTGGTACTATCACTAGGGTTAAAAAAATGTTTCCTAAAAAATTTTGTTCTTTTTTAATTTTTTATTTTTCTCTTTTTATGGCTTTTACTTTAACGTATTAAAGAAAAAACTAATTTAACATATTAAATTATCAAATCAGAAAAGAATTTTCGAATTAAAAAAAATCAGAGAGAGGTTTATAAAGATTTACAATTTCTGCATAATTTTTAATTCCAACAATGTACAAATTAACTAACCTTAGCAATTGCAGGCAAAATAATGCTATTATATATGGCATCACCATATTCTAATTCTGGATTTAATCCATTACGGATAATATCTACCCAATATCCATCTTGTTCAGCTTTATAAACTAATTCTTCGATAGCATTTGGCAGTTCAAGTTTGATTGCTTCTGCTATTTTCTGCTCCATATACATCTGACTTTGTATAATTACCAAAAATACTACGATAGAAAAAATTATGATGTTCAAAATTAATCAAAAAATTAGACAGTGTTAAAATTAGAATATTTTTTAGCAAATAAAATTCCAATATATTATTTTATAGTTTAAACTTGAAAGCTTAAAATGAATTCTTTGAGTTTTAGTTTCATTTCACCTTAATCAAAAAATATGACAAAACACAGCTTAAACTTACAGATTCATAGTTTACTATGTAGGAAGTAATTCGATCTATGATACCATCCGCTTGGAAACCGACCGCTGCTCGAGTTAAACCCTTTAAATTGGCCCATATTGGTCTTTTAGTTGGATAAATCTGAAATTATTACAACAAATTACTTACTGCTTGTTGTTTATATGAAAAAAAATTAAAACCCGAATGTTGGAAATTAATGACCAATGCCGAAAAAATTTCGACGTTAAATGATTTTTTAGCTACTTCTTCGTCTGATGCAAGCATTAACGATAAATTTATTTTTTATTTTTATCTCACTTGAGCTTTAACCTTATTTTAAACTATCTTCAAATTTTGATATTTTTTCATGATTTAGTTGGTTGCAAAATTTGAGCAAAAGTCAAATTTAGAAGACCTGATATAACAATTCTTTGAAATCATTTGCATCACTTTCACCCATATCAACCACATCACCTTCTTCCGCAAACTTCAATTTGCCAGCTGTAATTCAATTACTTATGCAAATATACATTGTTCTGATGGAAATATAATTTGCATCCTATGACTAATTTTACTTTTTCTCATATTTGAAGAATTCAATGAAAATCTGTGGGCTACATAATTTGCAATGCAATTAATTTAGAATTGAAGTAATTAAGTTAAAATTTTTCTCAGATTAATGTAATTAAATGAAATAACAAATTAAATGAGAATAAAATAATTAAATCCCAAATTGATATAACTAAAGTAATTATGATCTTAAAATTCAAATTGAGTCCAAATTAAAGTCCAAATTGAATTAAAATCCAGATTGCTACTGCCTGTGGACGTACCAATTTGTGAATAAAATGATAGTTCGTCAAGAAAAAAAGAAAAAAGTTGACTTTCAATGATTCTAATTAAATTTAATTAATAATTAGGTATGCAATTTTGAGATATTTTGCGCCTTTGTATTTAATATTTAAGATATTGTATTAATGAGGCTTTCTTCGACAGACGAAGCAGGAAATCTTCTTTTTAAAATCTTAAAGTATTAGCTTTTAAATGATTCCTTAAATTTCATCATAGATAACAGGAACAGAAAGTTCCACTATTGCTAAATGATGAATGAAATTCATACCCATATAATTTGAGTGCAAACTAAGTAATGCTTTATATACATGTAAAATTTCATCTTTGAATTTTAATGTAATATCGCCATACTCGAATGTTGGCAAGAAATTATGAATCTGTAAAACATCCTTAGCGTTTTCTCTTTTTTTTACTTTAAACAAAAAATAAAATTTTAAAAATACTGAAAGAAAAAGAATATTGAAAAATGTTCAAATCGCAATTCGGTTTCACCTTGTTATTATAGAAATCAATTTCAATGATGGAAAAATGACAATTTCTTCTCTTATCCTCCACACTTCTCTTATTTAATGCTACAATAGCCAAAGTTAAATAAATAAATTGAACATACCATTTCGACGAATTTCATCTCAATACGTACACGTCGGATATTTTCATCGCCAATTCGAAGAACAATTGGTGGATATCGTTTTCCAAGCTCAAATAAATCACCATCTACTACACGATCCGTATCCGATTCACATGTTCCAACGCGGAATCGCATTTGCACTACATATTTCCATTCCAGATTTGGAAATTTTGCATCTCCTGTTATATTTACGCTTTTCTTTTCTTGCTGAAATTTATTGAATTAATTTGATAAAGTTAAATAAAGTAATATGAAGAAAAGTTGTCCTTCAGCAAACTTCAGTAAATTTAATCATTTTTATTTTATTTAATTTTATCTGATTTTTTATTTTCTCAGCTTCACTTACCTAATTTGAATTATTTGAAAATTTGATTAGTGAATGAAAAACATTGAGTAATATTTCAGTTAAATATAATTGTTAAAGTTTTTGCCAAAATGGTATACTGGTCTAACCTCTGTAGATATAACTATATAAACCACTGGTAAGTGAAATCGAAGAGCACCGCCAGCAGCAAATTCACCGGGAAGAATACCAATTCCAGCAACCGATACTGAGAACATAATCTTATAATCGATAGCTGGTAGAGATATAAAATCAATAAATTCTTCCGTACAGGTAGCTACTGACTAAAATTTAAAATAATTAGTATAAAATTATGAAAAAAATCCTATCGTTGAAAGAAAGAACGACTAAAGTTGTTCATTTCATACTAATATTTAAAAGTTTTCAAATTTATTTCATCTCTCGAGACATGAATTTTAGTACCGATTTTGGATGGCATTAACTGAAATCAGTAATTAAAATGAAATAAGTTTTAAGCACCAATGCTGCTAATAATGAGTCATCGGAATTTGTTGATGCCATCGGGCTTTTTGCAACCACTTCTCTCGCATGCAATTGCGTGACAATACATCTTGCATGAATTCCGTTATTTTATATAAAAATTGCAGAATAATGAGAATAAAAAATGCATTGAATATCATATTATTACACCTGCAGCTGCAATTTGCAATTTGGATTAATATATGTTTATACTTTAGCCAAAAAACGAAAATTTTCAGAATTAAAGATGCTAAAATAAACGGTAAGAAATATATCATATATCTTCGTGAAATATGTTTGAAGGAAATAATCATCTCCTCTTTATGATTAAAAGTACCTTCAACAACATTAGGCTACTTTCAACAAAATTTAAAGAAATACGGTATTGGTATATTACATTGCATTGATTTTTCATTAATTTCATAAATTCAAAATTTTGCTTGAATTAATCTAAATGATCACTATGACAGCACCGTTCAACACATGACGTATCTGTGAACATCTGTAAATAAAATGGGTTCATTATCGTATTATCATCGAATTGTCATAAATACTTAAAACAATTCTTTTCTATCAAAATCTGCAAGTCATTTAATAAAGAAATATTCGAATTATTTTTACAATAAAAGAAATTTTTCAGTAATAATTTTTTACAAATAAAAAGAAAATTTGAAACTCTCAATTTTTCAGCTGTAATAAAACGTAAAATATCTTCCTTTGTCCTTTCTTTGGATAAATTTCGATATATACTAAGTAAATTGATGACAGCTGACTTCCACTCCTTTCTATCCTTCATTAATATTCTTAATTTAATAGCAGGCCGCATTAAGTTTTGATCGATGTGATTAGAGGCAAGCAGCTCGGTTGGTGGTTTGTTTCCTTGTAAGTAATTTGTTTTAAGCAAAATATCATTTTAGTTAATTCACTTAATTGTATATTTTCATTATAAGGAAAAAGTCGAAGATAATATATCTATAAAGCAAGGTCCTAATATTGTATTGTACTAGACTATTAAATTATTCGTGTCAAATACACCATATAAAATAAGATAATCTAATAGATTACATTCGATAAATTACGTGATATAACTAATATTTGATAAATTAATTACATCAAATAAATCACATCTAATGGATTTCATGAAATACGTTATAGTTCATTTAGAGTGAGTGTGTTTTTATGCTGGAAAGGTGATGACATCAGGACCATACTTTTCACCGACGGGACGGCCAATATCACGGCAAAGTACTGAAAGGGAGCGTGTAAAAAATGTTTTACAGGTGATCAACTAATAAATTGTAGGTTCAATGAAATACCGGTTTTAACATTAGGATTCCTTCTGATTAACAAAAGATGAAAATGCGCTGCTAGCATAAAGAACTGTGTTTATTTTATCAACTTCATTGTGACGATGGCTGTGGTTAGCTTAATTAAGCTTTGGGGTCAGCTTAATCAATCTTTTAAAATGTTACGAATATTATATATCTTCACACTGGCAAAACCTCAGATTGCAGCTTAAGGTAATGCTGTTTTGGCATGTTAGAACCAAATCGCCAAATAATCTATCGGGATGACAGCTTTGTAACGAGAGAATTTAACTGTTGTGATTAGTAAAATTCATGACAAAGATTCTATTCCTGAAATTTATTTGTAATGTGATATTAAAATTATTCATAGTTTCCAGGAGAGTTTTCGAAGAGCTCTAAGGGTGAAAAGTTGTGCCGACTTATGTGACATCACGCGACGTCTTAAGCAACTGTATTTTGATGTAAAATTTCACTTTTTAATGAGTTTAAATTGAAGTTGCATCCTCAATTTTTTATCCGGTCAAAAATATTGCTTAATATCCCCTTGATTCGACGTTATACATTTTCAGAATGTACTTTGTTTCATGCGTTATTTTTTCAAGCACCGAAGTTCCTTTCATAATCACCAAAGAGAATACCACTGGAAAGTGGATCCGATATGAGAGACATGAAAAAAATCGGAACAAATCCTCCTTTTTTCAGGCATTAAATGTACCTGGTGGCATTGAACGTTATTTGGCTGCTTTACGTTTCGCACTAGAACTTACTTGTGAAAAAAGTAACGAGAAAGAAGGACGTATTAACTGCCTGAAAATGTCTGCTCACGTTGCACTGGCACTGTCGCAAGAAGGCATGCATGAACCGCTTCAGCTATTGGTTGATTTCTGCATGGATGTAAGTCCCTATTCATTTTCGGACATACTTTTTTGTACGCAAAACCTTCAGTGCTTGTTCATCGAGTTTATCCCCATCGGTGGGATTATTCCAACCACATGTTACATGTAGTCTTACGTGTATCTTTGATTTATATGTGAATTAGGCTGCCCACATACTTCAGCTTCGCACTTTATATGTATTTTTTGCAGTGCTACGTAACTTTGCAATTTGGAATATTTAAAGAATTTGCAACTTTGTCGAATCCATCTCTCTCAAGTGGAAGTGTTTTTTTAGGAAACATGAAAGTGTTTTGTTTATTGGTTTTTTCAGATGAATGATCTGTGCATGGCTGCTACTAGGAGCTATGTATGTGCATTGGTTGGTTTATTATTAAATTTAAATAAGCTTATCGCAAATCGTTTACGTCAACAGAATCCGCAGAAAACTGACTGCTCACCGCTATCGAAAGAGCTGAACAAAACATTATATGCTATACTGTCAAAGCGTCTTTTGGATGTTGTAAGTTTTTTCTTCTTTAGCTCTTTACTCTTCAAGATTCTCAGGAATTCTGCGATATTTATATGTATGGAGTCATTTGGTTCTGGTTAAGGTCATGTCAGATCAAGATATTTTTTTGATTTGGGGTTGTTTTATTATTCTAACTCACTCTTAAATTAATGGATATTAACAACTTTCGTTTTATCTGACATAACAACTTAAAGTTAGACGGAACACTTATCATCTTATCTAGTTTCTGTTGCTTCAGAATCCTTTGGTTCGTTCCGAAGCTTTGAAAGCAATAGCTGCATTGCAAGATGATCAATCAAAAGCTGATGGTTACCGGACAAATTCTCCGAAACGTTGTAAGTTTCGTTTTGGTTTGAAGTATTGCATTTTCATACGTAAATATCATATTTTGAGTGACTTTATATCCGACATTTCTATCTTAGACTTGTTTTAGCGCCATACGCCTGTTTTAGAGGCACCATTTTTCAATCAAAAGAAATCAAACTTGGCAAATTAAAATGGGCAACGCGATATTTTCTCCATTTAATTAAGTTTAATGAATATATATATATATATTTCGTCCTTCTTTGATAGCTAATGATTTTATCTTTATATACTAATAGTTTTATGTTCATGTCTTTCATGAGATTTATTTATTTTATATCATACGGTTTCAGTATTAATTTCGCATTTGAATGATGTGTCGTGTGAATGTCGAATTATTACCTTAAAGAAATTGATGCTATCTTCGAAGGAAGAGGTCGATCTTGTGGTTTGTTTTTTTTTTTCATTTTAAACGCCATTTTACATGAGGAAATTATAAATTGATTTGGGAAGCCAATATGACTAGTTTCTGGTAACAGACGTTCTGGATCTATTTAGATTTTTATGATTATACTTTGCAATAATAGAGAATGCTGTGTTTTTGATATTTTTTGAATGATGTTTTTTGAGATCTTTTGAGGTTCAAAATCCATTCTTATATTTTATTTTTGCTGTAATATTTTACCGGGATGCTATGAAGTCTTTTAAGCTTATAAGCTTTTAAGCTTTGTATAGTCACTGTATTGCTAGCACAAAAATAAATCACAAGAAACTGACATTTTCTTATACGGTCTATCTGTACAGAAACGATATTCTCAGGTGAACATGGCACTGAGTGATTCGGAAGAAAGAGTAAGGCGAGCAGCAACAGTTCGAATTATCAAAGATGTCGATCTGAAAGCTTTATCTATCAAACAGCGTATGGATTTAGTGCAGGGCGTTATGAATATGAGTGGTAAATGCTTTCAGTGACTTCATGAAGGAAGAAAATAGCAAAAAAATTGCAGAAATTAAAAACTTGATTTCTTTATCCTTGAGGGCCAAATTATATGGCGAGAGTTGTTTTAGCTGGAAATTTGGAACTGTCATGAGATATTTTCTGTGTAATATGAGGAAAAATAGGCTAAATAATTTTTTTTGCATTGTGCTTGCAAAACTGTTCTAGCTCGAGGTCAGAATCATACTGTGATTTTAAACGATTTATTCGGAGAATGGCTGAAAACAGCTTGTGGAGCAGATACATTACCGGAAAACGCTGAAGAGCTCTCTTCATTTTACTGCATTGCATCATCTCATTTACTGCGTTTTCTAGAACCATTAACACAGGAACAGGTACTAATTTCCAATGTTACAGAGCTTTATATTTTTGAATGTGTAACTTTTCCCTAAAAATTTCAGTTTAATAAAAATCATAGATTATTCACTTCTGTTTTCAGGTAAGTCATGATTTAATGGTTCATTCACTTCAATACTGCCGTGAAAAAATGGGTTTTGGCTCAATCGGCGTGCAGGATTTCGTGAAAGCACTAAACCGCAGTGCGGAAGATATATCTCTTCATCGACATAATTGCAATAAATTGATCGAAGAGGGGTATCTAACAATCTTTATAATGGAGTTTAAAAGTTAATATAAGAGTATACAGCTCATGTTTGCAAATTAAATAGAAAAATGAAGCCTGATATACAAAACTGATATACACAAATAGAGATAAATTAATTAGAGATAATTAATTTCGGTAATTCTTCCAGTCCTGTTCTATTGAATCTATTGTTTAGTAAAACTCAAATCAACGCATTATCAGGCCAAGCTTTCGCAATAATTTTGAGGCAACTTGAGTCTGGAATAGCTTGTTTTTTCAGTAATAATTTGTTTTTTTTTAATTCTCTCTTTTATTTTAACTTGATGAGTGTCTCAAAGATTTAATTTTGGCTATGATATTTTAAAGATTTTGTTATATAGTTGGACGGCTCTTGAGCAAGCAAATGCTGTATTTTACTGGCGCTGCTTGTTGGATTTCTGTAAAGCAAAGTGTGTGACGGATGCAGACTGGTCGGAATGCCATTATCGTTTGCTGCCAACTATGCGGACCTTTTGTGAACTTTTGCAAAAGTATGTTTCCGACTGTTCATGAAGTATTTGTAAGTTGATCTTCCTTGATCTATTAATAGGCTTATCGAATACTAATTAAAATTTTCCGGAGAGAATTTGATTTTATATTAGCCGTTGTTGTCTTTCATATTTTAGCTACATGACAACTGTGTTATCGAGCGATGAAGCAGAAGCGCTCTTCGCTTTAAAGAACTTCACTGTAATGCAGTTGCTGAAAATAATATCACTGTTTGATGAAGGAGATCCGTCTGGATGGTAAAAATTTCAACATCATAGCATAAATAAACGATTATTTTACGAAATTTCTTCAAATTTAACATTTTCTATGACAAGCAGACTTGTTCATTATCGGAGTGCTATCGGTACTTAGTAGTATAATTAGTATTAAAAGTTCAACTGATCTTAATGGTGTTTATGTTTTAGTATTTTCGGATTTGATCAAAAATGGCTGATAGCATTGGGATTGCAGTATATTTTTTCGAAGCTTTACTGATAAAATTCATTTAGGAGAACTTGGCAGACTTCATGTGAAAATGTTTTGGCTAATATGCGGCTCAAACTGACTGAGGCCCTCGTCAATGAACTTGTTCAACAGATGTACACGCATCTCTGGCCTCTTTCAGAGCAGAACGATGTTTGCTTTCTGTTTTTAATGCTTCGATTTCTAACTCTGATAGACGAAATCAAAAAGTTTTCAGAAGCTAAAATGTTTCGTCTGCTCTGTCCTTTGAATGCGTGGAAGATTTCTCGTTATTGTTGGGCCTATTTTAGAAGCTTTTTTGAATTTTCTTGAAATAAATTATCCAGCTTGCATTTATTACGCAAATTTAGGAAGCGCTTTCAAATATGTGTGATTTAACGAGTTCCATCGTGCATAGGTCTCTTTTCCCCAATGCAACGATGATGGCTGCAAATCAAACGATTGGAATTGGAGGGAATGAAATGGCTGCTGAATTCGAAAATGTGGAGGTTTGCTTGCTGTCCACTTTTGTGTAATCTTTCTTTTTTCTTTTGTGCGGTTCTACACAGAATTCTGAGATGTGAGCTCTGGCGTGAAGATGACTCATTACTGGAATGATCTTTTGAATTTGAATTTTGTTTTATCATCTTCAATCTGTCAGTGGAAGTTTCTGTTTTAGTGCGAAAGACTATTCAATCTTCTGATGATGTCCTGCTTATGGATGAACATTTTGAAGATTATGTTTACTAACAACATGAGCTTCTGTCAAAACACTTCAAGTTAAAATGGAAAGAAACTAGTTGTAGAGAATGCAATGGAATGACAATCATGATTACTTCAGGTCGACGATGATGCTTTGTATCGTTGTATTATGATTGTTAGTGCAATGCTGAAAACAAATCGCTACAAAAGCATGAATGCTTTGTTGCATGGAGTTCTGGAGAATATTGTAAGCAATTAAATCTTTTTCAGAGATTTATAGTTTTCTTCCATTTTTTGGAATTCTTTCTCTTTGGATCTAGAAATTCATTCGTATATTTAATATACTTGTATATGAAATAAGAGGCCCATCATTACTTTCATGCGAACGATTATCGAATGATTGTTTCAGCCGATCCTGAAGATGTGACATGATGCCACTTTACTTTTAGAGAAATAATTTATTTCACAACTTCAGTTTTCCTTGCATATGTGAGTGAATAATGACAACTCAATAATAATGACGCCATATCATTCAGATTGAAAGAAGTGTGGTGGCAGCTGATGTCAACTGTCGAATCCTTGCATTTGAAGCAATGGGTATTCTGGCTATGTATGATCGTCGTGTTGCGTTTGAAAAAACAATCTTGATCAAAGAAACCCTTAAAATTGACCAGCGCTTGAGAGTATGGTATCTTTGTAATAAGAACTCTGATTGGAAAGCTCATACACGAGGGAAATTTCCAATATTCTAAAAAAGGGATCAAATTCGTATTTCCCGCTCCCATTATCTAGTGTTTTACTGTAGACGAAAACAGCGTGATTGCAGGGTCCGTTCTTATGTTGATCTCGTTGAAGCAGTCACATATCATTTTTGCTTCATTTAAGCCACTTAACATTCAGTTGTTAATAGTAGATATTATGATTAACGAATATTAAACTTGAATGTTATGCTTATGTGATTTTCAATCAAAAAGTAGCTTCTTGACTTTTTCTTTTAGAATTTAGACTCCCATCATCTTTTGATACAATCCAAACGTTAACAGTCGGCGCTGATAAAGAGCGGTCATCGAGCGTTACGGTTACCCTTCAAATTCCAAACAGTTTTAAATTTTTTAAGTTTATTTCATGGTTTTTTAAGCCAACAATGCTTAACATCTTGTGCAATATGGCGTTACTGCATGGCTATCCAATGGTTTCACGATGGTTCGGTGCTGGACTACAGTCAACAGCTCCAAACGACGAGCTTTTACAAGTTTTTGCGGAATACATTGATAGCCTGGTAAACTTTACATTCCATCGAGTTTGGTTTGTATTGCGAGTTGCAGAGTTTTAATTATTTTTTGATACAAATTTCGTAACTGACTTATTTTTTTAGGATCCGGACACGAGTTTTACAGCTTGTGAATGTCTGTGTAAAATGTTTCTAAAGGAGGCAAATGTTGCATGGACTAGTGTATTGAGTCGTTTGTTGCTCAAGGCATTTGATCCAGCAACCAACAATATTCCAAAACTGAAAGCCTGTTTAGTCACGTTCATACCAGTATTTGCTGAATGGAGCAGGTGGGTTTTGATTGTATACTTGAACTTCCTATATTGAAAAGGAAAAAAGACTTTCTATGTTTTTTAATCGTTTTTTAATCGTTTAGAACAAAGTTAAGATTCCGTCACGTATCAGTTGGATACTTAACATTATTGTGTATACATCTATTATCAAATCTTGTCCAGAACATGTAGCTTAATAAAGCCATGATATATCGATCTGTAGTAGATTATCATATAATTCATTGAACTGATGCATTTTATAGGGAGCATCAAATGCTGTTGGTTGAAGCATTTCCAGAAACTTTCGATGCATTGCACAGCGATCAACAATTCATCGGTTCACTTTCACGTATAAATGTTGCAGCGGTTGGATCATGCTTTGTGCATGCGACAAGTTCACAATTGTTGAATGGTACTGATAAACAGGTACAATTTGTCGTGAATTTCTTGATTTTGAATCTACCTTTAATTTTCAGTAATTCATGGGGATGAATTAGTTATTACTTAGCCTCATCAAGATGAGGAGCGTAGGTGATATAGTTAGTGGGTTGAGATTATAAGAAAATATTAAGAGAGTGCTTGTCTGAAGTACCTGTTTTAACCTTTTACTGTATTTCGATGTGTGACATGATAGGTACGTTGAGAACATTGGTTATTTTAGATAAGCTTCTCAATTTAAATCTAGTGTAGAGGTTTTTAAGTCTATTTAGATTCGCTTGAGGAATAGTTTTTAGCCAATTGATCATTTTGTTCATTGTTTGTCCTAGTTTCAGAAAGGGTCAGTTCATCCATTTTTATGTCAGAAAATCCTAGCTGCATTGAGTGATGATCCAGAAGATGATTATGCTCCAATATTTTGTAAGATGCTATCAGATATTGATGCAAATGACTGGATGGATATTACACAGATAAATACTTTAATTGATGATACCGAAGATGTGATTGATGTAAGTGGGAATATTGTTTGTGGTTATTTATTGTTTTTACAGTGCCTATATTTGTCTGTTCCTTATAAATTTTCATGTGGATAGTTAGCGACAGTTGGAAAATGATTGATCAAAGAATATTTTAGTGGTTTAAGCAAACTATGAATACAGTCAGCCGAGTTTTTGAAGGTTGAGTTCGGTGAAAAAACCATAAAAACCATTGCTATTCTGAGAAGCGATTACTGTCCACGCGACTTGTATAATTTGAAATGGTCATTCAAAATGACGCGGTGGTTATGTGATTATGCGAAATACTGTTGTATCATTAAAGTTGTAGAGGTCGTTACCGTTGAGGATTGTGTTCATTTTAGCTCTATAGCGATACGGAGGAAACTCGAGGATATATTCGATCATTAGCGTCATTTTCCAAAAAATTGCGAAAAAGGGTTGCCAATTTGGAAACGCTGATTTCAACAAGGAAGGTCAGTGCTTGGGATATATGTGCTTCATCTACCGGAAGCAATTTCAGCCACTAGCAATTTTCCATTTCGTTTTGTTTTTACTTTCGTATTGTCATTATTTTGTGTGATTTCGTGATAGCTTTCGTTGAAGTCTTTCAAGTTTCAGTTGTTTGTGTATTATAAAATGTTGGGTTGGTGTTAACATCTCCATTATTTCGGGGAACTTGAATTCGCATTTTCAGAAAATTCGTAGAATACATATTAAAATAAAGGATTTCTCAAATGGTGACGATGTCATCCGCTGTACGGGTTGTTATTTTCAGCATGGTGACAGCGAATCCGTAGATGAGCATGATGCTGATGATGAAAGTGAAATTTTAAAGATTTCGAAACTTGTACTTCGAGAAAGTAACAAGGCAAATGGTTGTAAGCCCCAAGCAAGCAAACAAAGCAAAAGAAAAATGTGTACTGATTCGGAGCCTAAAAAATCGGCTAAGGTTATTTTTTCGGAAGGTGTTCAAAAATTCCGTTACAATCTCTGTAGGGCAAGCCTGCTCATAAAGCTGCTAGAATCTTAAGACATATTTGGTTTCAAAGGTAAAACACAATATCATGAAAACCCTTCTCATACTGTTTTCCAAGATTTCGTGAGCTTTTCTGGTTACAATTTTTGCCACATATTTGCTTCCATCCCCGTGCGACCAAACAAAGCAATATTGACATTGTTTGCTGCAACAGCTAATTATTTAATGTTGCTTGTAAAGATTCTGTATCGGAAATGTGACTTAACATTTGCCTGAAAGTTTCATGTATGAGGTGTTAGCATATCGGCTTGTGTGTCGGAATCATAAAGTCACTTATATTTAGATGTTCTAGAGTCATGGTGATAGTTTATACAAACTGCATGACATATGGTAGTGCAAGGTATGTATTCTATCATACACATTTGCTGAAAGGCATTCATACTGCATCCAAATCGAAATAATAGATATTGTATGGTTTTAATTATTAGCGTCCTTGGGTTAAAATTTTTTTGATGATAGGCAGTGATAAACTACTCTGCATGATTACATGAGGTCTCATAGTACACTCCTTCAACCTTCGGCTATTTTCTGAAAGGTATTTAATTGTTAAGGACGATCTTTCTTTATTTATTCCAATAAGAAGAAAAAAGTTTATTTTTCATTTAATTGTCTCATCATGTTCATTCTCACACGTTGCCTTTGGCGGTCTAACAGAGCAGTATTAAAATGATTTATGATTAATATCTGTTTTATTTTTTAATTAGCAGATATTCAAAAGGTGGGGTTTCAGCCGAAATTCACGAAATCAAGGACTCCTCCGCGTGATATCAAAGCATTACTGCAAGAGGATATAAATCAGAACAACAGTGATCAAGTTTACAATAATGATGATGGAGTATTCAGAAATAAACCGAAACTCAGACAACGTCAAAGACCTCTACTGCTTCGTGCGGCAAAAGCTGCTCAAAAAATTTTAAACGATGAAGGTTCATCTGATGATGAGAAATGAATTAGAGAAAAATGATTATATGCTTTTCTTTCACTTGAGAATTATTATTTAATAAAAATACTCTAATGAACATGGCATAGTTTGTATTTACTCAAAAAGCCATGTTAACATGAAGTGTTGAAGTCTCTTTACGAGTCTAATAACTTTCTGTTTTCTTACCTTTCTGAGCTTCTTTAATCCATTTCTTGCCATATCATGTCTTATAATTGAATCATTTTTTTGTGATTGGTTGAATTCCATCCAGATAGTCATCTTGTGTTGCATTTCTTTCCACATTTCTGAGAAAAAAGCAGTTGTGTAAGAAAATACCTCTTGCAATATTCTTGTTAGTAAAATCAAGGCTTGAGTCTTGGCTTGAATCTTAATTTGCAACAGATTATCGTATCCTTTTTAAGGAATCACGTTACATTGTCTTATGTTCTGCTAAAAATATTTTTTCTATAAATTTTAAGTCTTTAAATGTTATACATTTAATAGCATGTCCCAGAAATATATAATATTTAAACACTATGTCTTCAGCGATTATTTTTTAAGTAATGTTCTATGTTTTTCTTTACTCTTTCCTATCTATATAATCAAATATCCTCCAAATATAATCAAACATCAAGCGCTTGCACTTTTTACATTTACCATTTGTAAATTCATTCTTTTTCAAGCATCATTATGTAAATAATATGCTATACCCTCTTTATTTACTAAAAAGTTCAATAACTTTTAATCTTTTTTATGTACTAATGAATAGATTTTATCGAAAAATTCTGCAAATATCATCTTTCCTAATGGTTGTTTCTATCACTGGTAAAACGATCTGATCGATTGCTAATCCGACGTGATCAATTCACTACCACTTTTCATACCGTCAAATAATAAGCTGCGATTTCCTATTTCGATGAATTTCTATGGAACAGTATTAGATGGGCTACATATTTGAGTTACAGTGACGAATCCAAAATCCTGCTATTCACAAATTATATTGCTACTTGATTAGGTGACATTTTGTGGCAAATGCTAATTTTGTCTACTACTGATAGTTTGTCTTGAAAGTTTTGCTAGATTTGCCACATTGCCTTATTTGAAGACGGACAAGTTTGCTTTCAGATTGGTCCTCTGTTAGTACTACAACATTCATGAATAGGATATGCGAAGTAGTATCCCAAGTTCGCTCAAGTAGTAAGCGATTAGTTAAAATGCTTACCTTTGAATTTTTTGAAGAAGCTGAATTACAATCTGAATATGACATTGTAGTAAAATATTGATTACAGATGCACTACAATATTGATCACATATTGATCACAGACATTCAAATGTGAAAAATGGCTTCCAAGGCTATCATTTTTTATCAATAAGTACCAAAAATTCCTGGAAATATATCTTTCTGAATGTTTCGTACCTAGAAAATCTTCTATCAAATAGCACCATTAGTTTCATGTCAATGTTTAATAATAAGCAATTCATATTGCATTTAATTTTGGTGTCGGTTTGCCTTGAATTGTACTTCCAAACGCATATTATTTTTATTATAATGAAGAATCACTAAGGCTACCGTTCGAAGTCCTTCCCTTTGAAAAGAAAATTAAATTTAACTTTAGGAAGAGATTTTTGAAGTTTTTGGAAATCGGGTAATTTTTTGACAACAACACTAATACTATTGCAGTAAGCAATGAAGAGCGGAAATTCAAGTTTCAATAGATATTATGGTTTTTTATACCTCACATAATCGAGTAGAATGCAATGTGATTTCCTCTCACTCCATCATTTTTCTATTGTTTTTCCATGATAATAATCTATGATAACATACAAAATTGATCAGATTAAGGAGTTGATTTGATTATTCACTTATAGTTATGTAATTTGATACGCAAATAAATTATCAAAAATTTGTTCCTGATATGAAAAATATTTGTTAGAGTTAAATGTTTTATGCGATCAAAATGGCACGTACTATAGTTGTGGACTAGGATATCGGAAAATGTTGGAGTATGAATATGTGGGGTCGTGAATTGCTTCAGTACAAAATTGCATTCCTGATACTAGACATTAGGTATTGTCTGTCACTAAACATTGATTAATGCAAATGGTGCTTGAAACAGAGTCCGATATCACCACTGTAAAATGACCGTAATAATATGCCATCCGGATACCACATAATACTATCGGCTATCAACCAGTGATAGAGACAGCTAAGCTTATCAATAAAACTTATGTTCATTTCGTTTCTACAGTCAATTTTGTTGAAAATTTTATACTTAACAAATTGCATTATTAATAAATCATTAATCAAACTGCTGTTTAATTCAGGCTTAATTCATTAATAATTTGAATAATAGCAATTGATTTATTTTTGCTACGAATACAGGAGTGAGAGAAAAATAATAATACGATAAATTAAAATAATCTATCAGAATTTTATTTTTTCATGCAACAATTGCTCCGTGAAAGCATTAGAAGCACACTTCTCTAATTTTCTTTTCTTTTTTTACCTCTTAAAATATTATTGAAAGCATTATCTATACAAGCCTCAATTAAAACTCAAATTTTAATTTAAGGTTTGCGCCTTTTTAGAAAGTTTTGCGTTTTTAGAAAGTTTTGCTTTTTAGAAAGTTTTGCGCCTTTTTAGAAAAAAAAATAAATAAACAATCACAATAGCACATGTATTGCACTTACTGTGCAATACATGTGCTATTGTGATTGTTTATTTATTATTTTAGTTTTCTTTCTGTAAAAATATTTGTACAATTCAATAATATTAGTGCAATATTTTCGTACCCTTATAAGTACTTACAACGGTTATTTAATTATTATTTATAATGATAATGGTTATTGATGACAGTGATAATGATTATTTATAATGATTATAATAATTATAATAACTAACTGCTACAAACTATTATAAACTGCTATAAACCACTACTTACTGCTAACTGCTACCAGCTGCTACTGACTGCTGCCAGCTGATAATAATTACTACAAACTGATGCAGACCACTACTATCTGCTACTAACTGCTACAATCTGCTACAGACTACTAATAACTGCTACAGACTATAACTAACTGCTACAAACTGCTACAAACTGCTACAAACTGCTACAGACTACTACTAACTGTTACTAACTGCTGCTAACTGCTGCTGAAAGAGAAAAATTACTGTTAAATATTTTTCATCAAATGTTAAAAAGAAAACAAAGAAAAATTTCGTTATTTTTACTATTCTAAAATAATTTAACTTTAACCCATTTTTTAAATTAACATATAGTGAAGTTGAAATGGACGAATATTCTTTCATTCTCTCATTGTGTAAATAATATTTGTTAAGCTTTATGTTAAACTTCTCTTATTGAATTTCCCTTTTTTTAATGCTAAATTATTTTGTTGAAAACGTGAAATTTAGCAATGTTATGGATTAAGTATGAAAAAATTTGGACCACAGTACTAATCATTTCATAATATTATCCATTTTAATCATTTCATTTCAAACATTCTTATCAGATTGTTAACCATTCTTAGCATTTTTGTCAAACATTCTTATAGATGTATTTAATAATAAATTTCTTTATGATAAAGAATTTTCATAAATAAATTATACCATTTTTTTTTACAAAATGCAATCCTTTTTTATTTATTACAAGCAAAATTAAAACATATGAATGATAAATTATTTATTCTTATCACTTAGTTATACTTTAAATTGTGATTAAATGAAATCTAATATCAAATACTATTTATAATACCTAATCTATTAGGCAACATTACGGTATTCCTCGCTGCGGAAGATTTAACAAAATAATTTTGAAAAAGAAATTGACTGTATTTAAAATATTCCTTTCATTTCAAAAATTCTTATCACATTACCAGGCATTCTTAACATTTTTTGTCAAACAATCTTATAGGTAATAAAATATTTAACGGTAAATTCCTTTCTATATGAAGAAAAATTTCAAATGTTCATTTATGATTGCGACCCAATAAACTATATTTTGTTATGGTTGTTGAATAAAAATTAAATTGAATTTACACATTTTTAGATAAGAAAAGCCAATATTTTTTAATTTACAAAATTTTGCATAAAATTGCTTTTCAAAATTGTAAAATTTTTATTCCAATTATTCTACATTTTTCTTTTCAGATCCATTTTAATAGTGAAGAAAAGGAAATGTCCACAATTAATATACAATAAATACATTGAAGAATTTTTATTTCCACAAATTTATTCGATAGATAAAAGATGAAAAATTGCAAAATTTTGCATGCAACTGATATGAATGAATGAATATTTACATATTTACTACAACATTTTTAAATAATTTTTTTCACATAAATTTTAATATTAAAGAAGAAGGAAATGGTTGCAAAGATATGCAAACATGATAAAGATGATTAAAATGAAATAATTTTTAAAACTATTAAGAAGGAATAAATCAATTATTTTTTGCATAACATTTTTTTTCTCCACCATTTTCTTTAACATTTTAATTTATTAATTATTATTGACAACTTTTATCAATCGAAGTGAAAGATTATTTACTATTTTAGATCATATTTCGATCATTTTAGATTATTTTCTTTTTTCAAAATTGTTGTTTAAAATTTTAAAATTTAAAATGTTTGGAAAAAGATTTTCTTCTCACTTTTGTCTGTCTCTTTGCACGAATAAATATTATGATGAAGTTTATAGTAATAAAATTTTAGAATTAATACATTAAGTTCAATAAAATATTCAATTTTAATTTTTTACTAAAAGTGAAGTGAAATGAAACTTATCCGATCGATAAAAAACAAAAAATTGCAAAATTTTACATGCAATTCATGTGAATACTTGCAATTCAAAATCTTTGTTAAAATATTCCATTGCAAAATGACACTTTCTATTTTGCAATCTTCCAGTTGATAATTGATATCATTTAAAATTACCAAATATAGCAACACTATCTATTTCCCATTATCCCAGCTAAGAACTGATAACATTTGCACTCATTCCACCGATATCAGATCAGAATATAAGCGTTGAAAATATTCTAATAAAAAATCAAGCTAAGAAATATGCTTTTGTTATTTCAAATATTGATTGATTAACAGTTGTTAAATTTTTTTCGATGAAGTTCCCCGGATATGCTTGTTAGTTCTCGCAATTGAAATAACTTCAACTTAGATAATGAAAAATCAAATATTTTTTAAACTAACATTAACTTTTTACAGTAACAAAAACGCAACGAAAGCAATAAATAAAGGTTATTTATTAGCAATAATGATATTACTTAATATTAATGTGATTATCACTATTCTTGTCATTTTTCTCATTATTATACCAACTCATTGCTATTCAAATATACCACCAGAAGCAGAAATGACAGCTGTATGTTTTTAATAATTAAATTAAATTTTTTTATTGTTACTTTATTTTTTTATTTCAGGTTTATAAATATCTCATATTTACCGTCTCTTAATTTCTTTTCTATTTTGTAAATATCTCTATTATGTAAGCACTGTGTATTTAGTAATGTAAAGAATGATACTATTGAATTAGTGAATGAATCGCTGATTGAATTAACATCAATCGCTGTTATAGTTATACATATGGATTTTCTGTCTGTCATTTTGCTGTACAATTTAAATTATAAAATTTACTTAGGATTTTATGCAAAATAACTGTTATTCATTTTTTTCTTAGATTGAAATAATACTTTATCATGGTTATCCGGCACAAGTATTCCATGCACAAACCATTGATGGTTATATTTTAGATCTTCATCGTATTCCCTTTGGCAAAAATGGCTAGTTTCATTTCAAATTTTTCTTAATATCTTCTTTTGTTGTATAATATAAGAAGAAAAGGTTTCACTTTATTATTGGAAGTAAATTTTAGGTATTAGAAATGACCTCAATTACTGAGGAAATAAACTGATATTCAGCAATTTAAACTGATATTCAGCTATTGCATATCAGAAATATTCCGTGGAAATCAATTATTCAGTTGAATGATCAATAATTTAATCATTTAAATGTGCATTTCAGCCTATTGCTAGCTCCTCTTTTATCAGTTATTTTTAGTCATTTTGATATGCATCTCTCTGTCTATAATTCACGTAATATAGGAAAAATATTCCAGGGCTAAATATTACAAATAAAGAATCATTTACATAAATATTAATTATAAAAAAGAGCTATTCATATCTGCTTGAAAATTTTCAGGTTGTTCCAATAATCAAAAATATCGTCCAGTAATTTTCCTACAGCATAGTTTATTGGGATCAAGCGCTGAATGGGTGGGAAATTTTCCAAATGAATCATTTGGTATATTTTCCTGGAAAATTTTTGTTAAGAAAAAGTGAATTACGTCAAAACGTAGCATGTACATAATTGAAAACAGTGCATGCAAAAATTCTACCAACGTAGGATACGAATGAAAGTTAATGTTAAGGAAAGAGCAATTAATGCGCAACATTGTGTAATGAATCATTTTTATTATTTTTATTTAATTGATTAAATTGAATTTATATTTTAGTTTATTAAAAATGAACCACTTTTATATTTTATTGATAAAATACAGTGTAATGAATTATTTTCATGGTAAAAAAATTAAGCAATATTTGATAAGTTTATCAATCATTATTAAAATTAACTTTTTTTAATTTTATACATATGGAAATGATTATGAACTTTTTTTGATTCTTGAATTGTTTCCAAATTTGATTTCGATTTCATCATTTCTCCTGGCTGATGCTGGATTTGATGTATGGCTTGGTAACTCACGTGGAAATATATACGCATTAAAGCATGTAAAGTATTCCGTAAAGGATGAATTATTTTGGAAATTCAGGTAATTTCAGGTAATTTAGGCAAATTTACGCAAGTAAAAGAAACGCAGATATTTAAGATATTAAAAGTAAAAATTTTTATAAGCAATAAATTTGACAACCATTTGAAAATATTAGAAAAACTGAAAGAAGAAAAAACTTCGAATAGTCATCAATGCTAATTACAGTTGGGATGAAATGGCAAAGTTTGATTTGGATGCAATGTTCGATGTGGTACTACATGAAACTAAGAAAAGTAGCCTATATTATGTAGGATTTTCGCAGGGTACATTAATTATGTTTGCCAAACTTTCGCAAGATCCAAAATTTGCATCGAAGGTTATTTTTTAAATTTAAAGCTAAAATAATCATAGATTTACGATGAATTTACCATAAATCATTTAAATAATAGCTAATTTTTTTTAAAAGAAGGTAGATTTTAAGATGTTGTAATTAAACGAATTAATTACAGAAGAATTGAATTATTTGTTAACAAATCAAAGGCATTATTTTTCAGGAAATTAAAGCGGAAAAAATTTTAGATTCGAAAATTTTTTGCGTTGGGACCAGTTGCAACTGTTGCTAATGTGAAAGGATTGTTCCGATTATTTGCTACCATCATTTCTCGTAATACTAAGGTATTAATGATATGATATGATATTGCGCAGCATCATACATATATTTTAATGATAAATAAAAAAGTAGCCTAAATCAAAGGAAAAAAAGGATTACCTTTTATCAATTAATGTTTCGTTGAAAAAAGAGTGTCAATTAATTTCTTCATATTGTTGTTATTGTTAAATAAAAAGAATAGATTATTGGTCGATAAGATCTGAAATTAATTTTCATTTCAGTTGATGTGGCGAATTTTCGGTAATAAATATTTTACACTTACTAGCAAATTAGCAAAAATAATTGGTATGTTAATCTGTGAAAAAAGCTTCTTCGATCCAATATGCGACGAAATTCTCTATCAAATAGCTGGCCCTATGAGTGACCAATTCAATAAGGTTCTTATTGCTTTGAAATTTCGGTATGCTCCCTTTTTCAGCTTCATTTCATTGTTTAACAGTTTAATTCTTCGCATGCAATTAAATTGTTGATTAATTTACAGAGCCGTTTATCGGTATATATCAAAGGAGTAGGTGGTACATCAGTAATGAATATGATTCATTTGGTGCAAATGGTTAATAGTGGGAAAATGCAAGCTTATGATTATGAATCAGTGGAGCAAAATCAATTACATTATGGCGCTGTAACATTTTCATTTTTCTATTTTTTGCTTTCGTTAAAAAAATTAATAATTTAGTTAATTAATTTAAAACAAAATTAAAATCTTATATTTGATAAAATTTAATTACATCATTGAATAATTAATAAAACTTCGAGAACTTCTTTATTTTAAATTATTTCCAACTTTTTTTCTTTTAGGATTCACCACCAATTTATAATTTAAGTTCAATTAATGTTCCAATTTATTTGTATTGGAGTACAAATGATTGGTTAGCAACTGCTGAAGATGTTGAGGTTAGCTGCCATTAAATATTACTATTTTATTTTCTACAAATGGATATGTCAAATCTAAATATTTATTAAATTATTTCGAAGAATAAAATATTTTTGAAAAAAAGAAAAGACAAATTTTTTTTGTTTATTTTCAGAATTCACTATTATCGATTTTGCCGAAAAATTCAATCAAAATGAGAAAAAAATTTAAAAATTACAATCATTTGGATTTCATATGGGGTTTGAGAGCAGCTGCTGGCATTTACAAACCAATTATATCGATTATTAAGGATCATAGAGCTGAAGATTTGCCTAATAATTTTAAGATTGCCAAAAATTTTTGAAATTTAATTTTTATTTGAGAAATAAATTATGTAAAATATTGCTGCATATCAATTAATGAATTGAAATCATTAATAAAGAATAACGATAAGAATAATTTTTATGAATTTATTTTTTTTGAATTGAAATTATTCGTAGTAATTTTTGAATTTATCCACTTATGCTATATTATAATAATACTTCTTCAATGATTTTACCATGTGTGAATAAACAAAATTAAATATAGTCTTTTTGAGAAATATTTCAAAATTTCATTCTATACGAAAAATATTTTCAAAATTTTACTTATGTAGTTTTCTCAATGGTACTGAAAATTTACCTGCCAACAACAATAACTAATGTAATGAAATTAGTGTATTGAACTAAGTTAGATATGAAAAATTGCAAAAAAAGAAAAACTTTGCTTATATTCTCATAGAAATATTACAATAACATATCAACAAGATCTAAAATCAGTATGCTAAAATGAAAAGCTAAAACGAAAGTTTAAGCTTGTTTGATAAGAAAGATAGGCACTGATAGTCTAATTTAATCATTAATGAACAAATAAAGGAAGTATTTGAATGGTTTGATACGACCAATGAAATGATACTTTTCACAAATATAATTATCACACTTTTAGCGGTAAATGAATGATTGATTACTTTGTCATATTTACGATGAAATTTTGATAACAAACGCTATTTTAATAAAAAAATCAGATTTCTTACAATTCTTTAAATTCGTAGTAATACAAATTTTCAGTAAATTTTCAAATAAAATTTTGTATATAAAATTTAATTTGTATATGAATATACAGTATTTATAATTAATGATCCAATGATTACGATATATACATACATAAGCTAATGCTTCAAATTAAATATGTATAGTGATCAAAATTCATCATCGTTTAATAATGTCAGAATACAATCGTATCATTATGTTAATTAGCATATATAAATATCATGTTGCTTATTGCAACAAAAATTAACATCCTTAATTTTAATTTTTTACCTTATATCATGATATAAAATTGTATCTAAGGATGTTAATATTTTGTTAACTAATTTCATTCCATGTGATGGTCATTTACCTACCTTTCATACGTAACCAAGCACGTACATGCAAGTGCATGCATTCACGAATGCATGCATGTACATATATATATATGCACATCAACATTCATATACAAACACGCTAACATGGATCACATATACAAAAGAATCATATCCATACACAATCGTATCTTTAGGATGAATAAATCATTTTCAAGAATTTCACTCCCACTTCAACTGTCTCTTTCCTGTTTTCTTCCTCCAATACCTCATTTATTCAGTAATTACTTCGTGATTATACAAATTTTTTTCCGTCTTTTTGATAAAATCTTATAACTATTATTACTATTACTATTATTATTACTAATATACAGTTCGATACAATGAAAGTTTGATTACTATGAAGGTTGGTAACGGTAGCAAATAAGCTAAATGGAACATTTGAATAAAACATCGAACAGCATATAAATAATTAGCAATAAGTAAATTGTCTGATGGATTCGAATGTATTAGACAACTGTTTACGATGTTTGATGGATTCGAATGCATTAGACAGCTAAAAAATAGCATTGGATTGATTGTTCGCTAGCAGCATTGATGATCATTGCTATCAGACGCGGTCGATGTTTATCATTATCATCTTCAAATTATTTATTTACACCAAATCGTATCAAATAACAAATGAAATTTCAATTACATCACTCCCAGAAGCCACAATGACAACTGTAAGTTTGAAATGAACAGAAATTTAATAATTAACTAATTCAAAATTTGAAGCTTTTTATAACTGGAAATGAATAATGTATGTTGGGTAAATATATTCTTATTGATTTTACAACTTAATTAATTATTAAGGGAAGTATAAAAAAAGAATGGTACTTTGGATTTTGACCAGGTTTCTTAATTTTTAATATTTTGTTATTTTTGTTTTTTTCCTTTCCCAAAATTAATTGGGAGGAAATTTAATTTACAATGTTGCTGACATCTGAACTTCTTATCCTTAAACAACTATTAAAAATTTAGACAAATAATAGCTATTGTACCAAATGCTACCATATTTTCTTATATTCAGCATGAAATTGTCACTTACTATGGATATCCATCTGAAATACATACTGTGACAACAGACGATGGTTACATACTCGAATTACATCGTATTCCAGGTGGCAAGATAGGTAATTGGGAATTGCTAGATTTTCAGGTTTACTGTATTCTATAAATTATAGATAGTGTTTCGAAGGGAAAAACATATTAAATGGTACATGATATAAGGTATTATTGTCATGCAGGATTATATCGTATTATATTTGTATCTGATATGTATGTTCAGACATACTATACTGTACCATAATCACGCAAGATACTATAGCCAAGCAGGTATATCTTTAAAAAATTTGATTTTCATCAAAAGAGGATGATTGTTTGTTTCAGCGAATTATTCTAGAAATGAATCAAAGCCTGTCGTATTTTTACAACACGGTTTTATCGGTTCAAGTGCTGTTTGGGTAACTAATTTACCGAATCAATCTGCCGGTTGGTAGCATAAAGTTTAAAGAAATTCACGTCAAATTTATTAAGTTTTTTTTGTTATTGAAACTTCAATTTTTTTTTGAATAAAAAAGTACCTTTGATCGTAACTCTAGTTAAATAATTCGAACTCATCAAAATTTAGATTAAATTGTAATTTTTCGTGTTTAGCATTTATGTTTGCTGATTCGGGATTCGATGTATGGATGGGTAATGTTCGTGGTAATACTTACTCAACCAAACATGTTAACTACACACAAAGTTCTTTAAAATACTGGAAATTTACGTCAGCTTTTTTTTCATATTTCTGTTTGCATCAATTTTTGTTTACGTTTAATTTTCCTCTTGATCTTTCATTAATAAAGATAATACAAATGAAAAAGAAAAGAATCTTCAGATTTTTTTCTAATAATTATTAACAACGCTGTCATTTAGATTGGATGAATTTGCAAAGTATGATTTGGATTCGATGATTAATTATGCACTTAATATAACTCATCAACATTTCTTATATTATGTCGGATATTCCGAAGGCACTCTAACAATGTTTGCAAAACTCTCAATAGATCAACTTTTTGCTCAGAAAGTAAGAATCTTACCAAAGTAAACTAAATTTTTCTCTCCAAAAAGTTTGACATCAATTTGATATTTGAACGAAGAAAATGAATTTTAAAGAGTCAGATTTTAAGTAAGTTAATCTATCATTTAATTTAATTTTTTTTAACTGAAAATCCTCGTGTACATTTATTAATTTATCCAAAAAATTTTCAGATTCGCAAATTCTTTGCTCTGGGACCAATTGGTACCTTGGCTTATATTAAAGGTTTGGTAAGAACTGCTGCCAAAAATTTCCTGCAACCACTCAAAGTAATTCCTCACCAGTGTTTGGAATATTTCATTTCATCCTTAATTATTTTCAATATCAACAATTAAAAATGAAGTTAAAAAATTAATAATTTTGAATGTAAAGGTTAAATGCAAATTGAACTAGACAGGTTAGTTCGATGAAGGAAATTTAAATCTACAAATTATTTTAGTATTAGTAACTCTTGCTGAACAATTGTCACATATTACTTTCTCTTATCCGTTAATCTATCATTTAATTTCTATACTTCGCAACCTTCCTGAAATTTTTTTTTGTTCTGAGCTGGAAATTCAAATATATTATTTACTTTAATTTTCTTTTCCTACGAATATTGATTCCTATTGAATTAATTAATAAATTTAACTAATTAAAAATTATAATACATATCAATTAATGGTAGCTGATCGTAAGTGTTAATCATCAATATTTCTTCACTCTAATGATATTTCTAATTTATGCAAAATTATCAGAAATTTTGAGAAAATGAAATCACATTAAAAAAATACTTTCCCTTGTAGATGCTGGTTAAAGTTACTGGTAAATTTATGCCCAATGAATCAATTTTTCAAAAGATCAGCAAATCAACCTGTTCATTGAGAAGTATTGTTGAGTATTGTGAAAATTTAATGTTCCAAATGACCGGACCAGCTACTGTACAAATGAATGTGGTAATTTAATCAAATAATTTTCAAAACATTCTTCATTAATGCTGTTATTTAATTATTATAGAATCAAATGAATCAATTTTAATATTAATTCCTACAATTATAATTATCTATTTGATCTATTTTTTTTCGATTTTAATTTATTACAATTCTTAATTTAAGCAAATTATCCTCTTTGAGGTTATAATTTCAGAGTCGAATTCCGGTATATATGAGTCATCTACCAGCGGGTACTTCCATTGCAAATGTTCTGCACTGGGCGCAAATGGTAAACAGTCAAAAGACGCAAATGTATGATTACGGTTCAGAAAGTAAAAATATGAAACATTACAATAAGGTTTGTTTATTTGTTCATTGCAAGCAAAGAATCTTTTTACATTACAATTTCTTGCATTACTATGCAATAATTTAAAGATTTTTTTCGTAAGGACACGATATTTTACTTCTAAAAATAATATTTTCTTAAATCTTTCAAAGCATTTTCTAAAATTTTAATTCATTGAATTTAATAAAAAACATTTTCTTTACAATAACATTTTATTATAATTACTTAACTAAAATTGACATATTCATTTTAATTAGTATGATTTTTAATTATTTATTTGATTATCATAATTATTTCGGACAACTGCTAATTTGTAATTGGAATTTTAGTCAAAATTTTTCTAAATTTATATTTGTCAAAATGATTCAAAACTTAAATATGATTTTGGTTTTTTGCAGAAGACACCACCTCTTTATAATTTATCACTGATTAATGCACCTGTTTATTTGTATTGGAGTGAACAGGACTGGTTAGCTGATAAACGTGATATTCAGGTCAACAATCTTCTGTCTTTTGTTATCTCTCAAAAATTCATGTATTGCATTTCTCAAATTAATATTTCTTTACAGTCTTTATATGCTTATGTTTGATTAGTACCATTGCAAAAGTTTCAAATTCTAATTGATTATGTTTTAGGATGGTTTAATGTCCAAAATACCAAAAAAATATTTGATACAAAACAATGAATTGCAATATTTCAATCATTTCGATTTTATTTGGGGAATTCATGCAGCTGATCAAATATACAAGCCTATCATTGGAATTATAAAAAATGATTCCAAAATATAAATCGATTCATCCTTTAAAATGGAAATAAATAATTTTAGATGATGAAAATAAGAACTAAACTTCTATTAGTTTGAAACATGAAATAAAAATGTCATGAAACAGAAATAAATGGCAAAAAAATTTTTTGTTGCAGAATTTGAGAAAAGTAAGAATCCACAAAATCAAATAATTGAAACATTTGTATATCTTTTTGTTCAGCATGATCTGTCTTACATGTATCAATCACTATTTAATACACGAAATATCTGAATGATTAACTAATTATCCTGTGGTAGATACCATTAAGGCAACCGTATGTAAATATTATGCGCATGGTAATTGCATATGATTACCTTGATGATGCTATCATGCATACTGTAATAAAATCATCAGTACGGTAAGAAGGATTTTTTCTGGTTCATAGATTTTTTTGACTGAACCAGTAATTTTTTTTGCTTTTCATTTTAGAATAATAAACATCAAACTGAAATGTAATCTCATTCTGCGAGCTAATCGATTGTTAATTAATTTAACGAATTATTGGCTAACATTATGATCAGAAAGGTCAAATCAATCAATGAATCATTTATCCTCTTTCTAGAAATTGCAAATGATGGCATTTTTTTACAAAATTGACAGCACTTTATATTTTAAAAATCCTGTCAAAATGTATTAAATGAAAGCTTCATTATAAATGAATGTTGTTCAGATGTATCACAAAAGATCTGTTGTGAATAGGATGAACAATAATAATAATAATAATAATAATAATAATAATTAATAATAATGATAGCAGTAATTAATAATAAGAGTAATAATTAATAATAACAGTAATAATTAATTATTATTAATTATTACTCTTATTATTAATATAGTGTTATATTAAGAACAAAGATTTGTTACATAATAATAATAATCACTAGTATTATCATTATTAATAATTATTATTAATAATTTTTTTCAAAACATTTTTAAAACTAAATCAGTTTCTCCTTTTGTTTTTTTCCCATTTTTCTTCAAAATTAAAGTTCAACTGTTTTGTTAATTGAAGCGTTAAATCATAATCAACCAATATTTGCTTACCTTTGTAACCCATGGCAACCGTACGGGAAATATTCATTGCATCCAATACGCACACACGCAAGCTCACACACACACATATATACATATACATATTGTACACAGAGCATGGAGACATACACTAACACACATAAATCCATCGTTTTTTATTTAGAATTACTCTCTGTAGGATAATATATCTGTTCCTTTGGTGACATTGTCGCATTAGAGTCTCTGAGAACTCTCATATGATATTTCATCCCGATTATCTATAGTTTTTTAAAAAGCAATGCTTGTGGAAATATCGGTAAAGTTAAAAATTCAATAGTGATAATTAAGTTGGCATCAAAATGCTAACATCAACCTTCGATTCAAATCTTCGATTCAATATTTCAACAGACGAACAAACAGAGGTATGTGAATATATGAGATTTAAATTTGACATAAAATTAAAGAGGTGTGTGAATAGGTAAGATCTAAATTTGAAAGCAAATAATATTATAGCTAATCTTTTTTATGCTGTATTTCATCGTTTAAAAAAGCATATGAAGGTTATTTTAGGATAATATTTCAGGAACAACATTCCACTACCAATACACGGATAATATTTGATCAATCTAAAAATGAGCCGTATCATTTTCATTCCGGTTTTCGGCAAATTCATAAAAGATTACGCAATGAATGGCGTTTAGAAGTGTTAGTATTACCTGTATTAGGTACAATGATAGCAATAATTTATATAGTTTAAAGCAATTAAAACGTATGTTATCAATATGAGTAGCTGTTATAACCCGAGAATAATCAGTACAAGCAAACTAGTGCGATCCGTCGATAGACATTTATGAATAAATTTCTGTCAATCCTAAATTAAATTTATTTGAGAAATTTTCAGTAATACGGATGAAATTAATGCAAAAATCTTTACTGAATGTTGCTTATTTGTGATACCGTATCCAAAAGCGAAATTTTTACAAAATGAAGTAAACTTTTATTTTTTCAATTAAGGAAAAAAAATATTTTTTCAACTTATATTACATTTACATAACATCTATTGTGTAACTTATCCAAAAAGATGTAATATCTACCGCACGACACTTGTATGTGATGATCTGTATTATATAAATAGTAATTGTAATATTTAAAATTGACAATTTTTAAATGAAAACTTTAAATTTTGATGTTTAATTAATTTATTTCATAGATTATAATATATATGTATAAATGAATATTGTGAAAACTGGATACAATTAACGTTAATTAAAGACGATTTCATTTATAGATTGATCATCTGAAAAATTTCATCGATGACGGTAATAATGTATTAGTATTAATGAACGAAGGTGGTGAACAAGCTGCTGATACAAATATTAATGTTTTACTTGAACAATACGACATTGCTTGTAATAATGGTAACATTTAATATAAGTAGCAAAATTTGAATTGAGGAAAAGATAATATCCTTTTTTCTTAATTATTTAACCTTTATTTTCAATTTAATAATCTTAATCTAATTTTTTAGCCAAAACTTAACTAATTTAATTAATTAATTTGAGTAAAAAGTGAAGTTAAAATTTTTTATTTTTTATTAAACAATATTTGAAATTAATAACCTTTTCTTATCATTCAAATTATAGGTCTTAGAAAAATATATTATGAAAGAATGGAAATATTTCGACATTTCGTTTTAGATTCTGTAATTCGAACAACATTTTACAAATATTTGGATCCGAAGGAAGCATTAGTTGCTAATGGTGTCCTAAATCGTGCTGTTACATCAACAGCTGGCAAACTGATGCATTCAAACGATGAAGAAATTAACGCATTGTAAAAATTTTTTAGAATATGAATTTTAATTATTTGTCTATAAATGAAAACTGCAATCACTCCTATAATGTTGGTAATTGAATGGAAAAATTTTTAAGAAATATTAAAATAGTTTTCGTTTTTTGATTGTTTGCTTTAAAAGTGTTAAAATTTAATGGAACACAAAAAATTAGTTGTTTCAAAGTTGTTTTATCATTGTTTCAAATATATAAATATATGTTCCAGCCTTCTGGTAATCAATTTTAGTTTGTTAAGTTTTTTTTATTAATTTTATAGCTTTATTTTATTTATTCAATAATTTCAATTAGTTTTTTAGTAACCTAAAATTTGTTTATCCATATGGAGCAACATTGAATGTTGGCCGTAAATCAATAGCAGTACTATCAACGGGTAGCGTTTGCTATCCAAACAATCGACCCATTTGCGCATTTCATCAAACAGTAAGAAAGAAACTATTCAGAAATCTTTTGCATTTTAGTTTAAAAATAAAATTTTCAAAAAAACATTACAATATGCAGAAAAAATTGTTATATTTTAGGAAAAAGGTGGTAAATTGATAGTTATTGGTTCAGTTCATATTTTCACCGATCAATATTTTGAAAAAGAAGATAACAGTAAAATATGGGTAAGTGGATTGATTATAAAAAGATAAATTAATAGAATTCTATCATTTTCACAATTCGTTTTTGAGCATCTATTAATTAGTCAATTATTTAAATTCTTAAATTAAATTTCAAACATGCGCTGAAATTAATTTTAGGAAAAAATTTTGTCATCTATATTTTTATGTATTGACATGATTTTGCAATTTGATTAAAAAGGTTAATTTTTTAAGGATGTTATTATGAAATATGTAACGGAAGGTTTTGTTTTAAATGCTGTTGACAGTAAGGAACCGGATTTGATGGATACACATTTTATACCGGATCATATTTATTTATCGGAAAAGATTAAAGTATGTCTACAGGAAGGTGAATATGAGATGAATCAAAGCAGCGATTTTCTCAAATGCTTTGATATTAGCCTCTATGCTATGGATCTTTCCGTTTGGCCTAAAACTATCAGGTACATTAATAAAAATATACCATAAGAAACCGATCTAACAATTTTATCGACTAAACGACCAACTTTAAAGAATACTGTAGAATTTTAATTACTAAAAAACCAATAAATAATTAAGTATAATATACCAAGATGATCCTGTAGACTGCTTCTTAAAGGACATATTTTAAAAAAATATTAAACTTTAAATCCAAACTATCAAGAAATTTTTAGAAAATTTCTCGACGATCTTAAAGGATTCTGAGTTCAAAAACATCTTAACAAATTAATAGTCATTTGTAATTATTATTGATATCAATTAAGCATAAATAACATACTATATGAAATAAACTGCTAACAAATGCTCCTATTTCAGGGCATTTGAACAGCTTGGTTTAAAGCATGAGCCACTTTCTCTTATTGTACCACAGTTTGAAGTACCACAACCTCCACTTGCACCTGCTGTATGCTTACCGTATTTTCTGTAGTTATTCGTTATAATGATTATACAAGCTATACCTGGATGAATTATTGGTAAATTACAGGTATTTCCACCGAACTTTCGGGAACTTCCACCACCTCGGTTAGAATTATTTGATTTGGATGATATGTTCTCATCAGCAGATGTTCGCCTCGCTCAGCTAACCAACAAATGTAAAACTTTGTTTTTTATTTAGACAATGTTTGACACATCATAAAAATACTATCATAAAAATATACCATCATAAATATCATAAAAATGGACATCGGTTACTCACATCAATACATCTCTTAATTACAAAATAATTACTTAATCGTAATGTTACCTTTACTAACGATACCAAAAATGAACGTCCAATCCTATCGGTCATTAATATCAAAACATCTCTTAATTACAGCATAATTAAATTGCACATAAGATCACAAGAATACCAATTCTTAATAAATAAAACGCCCTCATCATTTAAAGAACCTATTACTAATTAATTAAGAAATAGTAAATGTTTGATGAAAATATTGCTTAAATGTTTTCAGTAGTATATTCTTCTTAAGTTTATTTAACATTTTTTCAATTTGATAATTTAAGCCAAAATGATATTGGACAATATCCATCATCATATCTTCTTTATCAATAGCAATAATTCCAGTAATAACAATTAGCAATAATCACATCAAATGGTTGCGGAATTTTTCTCATGATACGTCGTTAAAAAACTTAATGCTAAAATTACAGCGAACAAATAAAATTATTTAATTGCAGAGCCATATGCTAATGAAGTAAAGAATATAATGTGAAGTTAAACTTACCGACTTCCATTAGTGGTCGAAATAGTTGCACAACACTAAGATCTGACTTTTAAAAGTCAAATTAACGTAAAATAAACTTCAACCTAATGAAAATTAAGGTGAAGAAAGTGATTTGGAATACTTCTTGAAAGAGGCTGGTGAAATTTATGATATCACGAAATGTTTACCAGAAAATGATAGAGGACCGAAAAAAGTACTTGAATTTGTGCTCTATCAATTGGTCGAATTTAAAAAGTTCAACCAGGTTACTTTGAATTAATTTACCCAAGCGCTATCATTTTCCTTCCTCTTTTTCACGCGAACCCTATGCAATGATCTCTGTCTTCCGAGCTTCTCGATTTGCAATATTTTATTTCAGGAAAAAGATGATATTGATGTCGGAAATCTGAAAAGGATATCCGACGACTTGAATGAGCTTGTTGAGGAGGATGATGGGCGATATTTCTCGGATATTGATGAGTATGATGACGTGAATTAAGTCTTTTCGCGACTTTATTATTCGTTGGCTGTTTTAACTTTGCAAATAAATTGCAAATAATGTTAGAAATATCTCTGGAACAGATGACAATAACAAAGATTTATTCAACTATTTTAATATCGAAAAATCGGACATTACTAAACAATTGTGTGTGTGTGTGTATTATCAGGATTCAATTTCGTTAATAAAAGAGCAGATATTGCTGTACACGCTTTTTCACATTTATCATGAAGGAAAGCTACCGTATGTAGTCTGTTAACATTTTATCACAACATGCGATATAATTCCTAAGCTAAATAGAGTAAGCAATAAATTTTTGCTAAAATCCTTCCAGAAAACCTGTAGAAAATAGCTTTATTTTTATTTTTTACAATTCCAATAAACAATAGAAGAAAGAAAGATTAAACAAATAAAATCCTATAAAAGAGCGAAATTAGCAATAAAATGTCATCCCGACGTTATCACGAGAAGAAACATCGTACATAAGAAGCACATGTCACAATATAATTCAAAAAGACGTCAAAATTTTTATTGCAGCTCTCTAAATTTTCTTACTATCTGAAGTAAAAAGAATTTTGCGTGAGAAATCTTTATTAAATTCGACTAATAAATTGCACTCCAACTTCTCGACTACATTGATGAATTTTGATAGATAAAGTAACTTAGAAACTAATATTTAAATGTTGAAGTCTTCATAACAAGAGGATATCAAAAGAGGAAAAAATAAACAAATATTGAACCTTCTCAACAGTCGAAAAATGAATTTACTCTGCAGACAAAAGAAGAGATAAAATGTTTTGAAGCATATTAATATTATAAAGGCGATATAATATAGCCAAGAAGAGAAAGGTGAAACAAATCAAGAGGAATTGAGCTCATGGGACAGCAAGCGTTAAAAAACATACAGAAAGGATTTACTATTGACAATGGAGAAGCGGAAAGATAATTCTTTTCTTCAAACATCTTTGAGTTCAACTGCTTCAGCTGAATCTTAAGCTTTTAGCACCACTCTTCAAAACTTCCTACTATCCATTATTTTCTGAAACCAATTTTTTGATTAATCAGTTGATGAACTCACGGAAATACACGCGGATAATGCATTTCGTACCGAATCCACTTCCTCATTTCTTTCATGTGCTGATATAGTGACCATAGCATCAAATGTTTCCAAAGGTGTGAGAGCAGACTGCTGAGCGGGACATTCAAAATGCACGCAGTGAAACACTTCATTCACTAGAAAAAAGCAAAATAAATTGATTATAATTAAAGATATTGAAGGAAATAGATTTTCTTACCGTTGACTACGGGAATAAAATTTGGGAACTTCCCTCTTTTCCTCCAACCCCTACATATTCCCAACGGTAAGCTGTTTGATTTTTGACTTCAGCAGTCGACTTTCCTTCCCTCCATTACAATAAAGGCACAGGGGAAAGCATCCATTTTCTTTAGTCCAATTGAACCGAACCTAACCATTACAGTTGCAATGTGAATGACAACAAGATACTTCATGTTGGAAAATAATTATTTTCATGTTTTCATATTTAAGTGGGAGTATATTTACCTGAATTATGCGTTCCAACAAGACGAATAAACACAACTGGAAGCCGATCAAATCTTAATAACTGCCATGCTCTATAATTGAAAGTATGACATGTAAACTAAAAATGATATACGAAATTCGAATATATTAAATAAATATAGTTGGTTGCAATTAAAGATATTAAACGGCATAGATTTTGCAATCTACCAGAATAAAAATTGAGCACATTCCGTCTTTTCCTTTAGTTCCGCCTCAGCAAACAAAGAAAAAAACGAAAATATATAAACGAATTAAAACGCCAAAAAATATAAAGAAATCAGTCATTTTCAGAAAGAGCATAGTTTTAAAACGCTAGCAATGTGCAAATGATTAAAATTTACCTGCAGTGTTCTTGAGTTTTGTCAGCTATGCGTGTCCAAGATGTATTGTCACATGATACTTCAACATAATAAGAGTAATGACGATCATCACAATCCCACAGAAGTAAGCTAAAACATAATCAGCAGAGTTTAAGCATCATAGATGAACATCAAATGTTCAAGCAATGAGGGCTTGCACGCAGGCTTTAAACAACGTTAGGTAATGATTTCAAGAAAAAAAACGAATGATTCAAATTTTGAGCAAATACGATGAAATGGTTTGCAAACAGTAGTTGCTACTTTCCATTAAGAGGCAAACATGTAGCCAAGATTATGAGGTCACACGATTCATAGCGAGCATGATGTATTATTAAATACATGGTTACATACAATGAATATTCATCCAAAAAAGTCATAAATATAGTTATAAAAAATACCGCATAGAATCGATAAGATATGGCTGTGGTAATTGCACAGCGATTGCACCAGACCCTAACTGATGACAAGTGTAACCATTGTCCCAGTCGTAATTACTCGTTTCTCCATTTATCAAAGCATTTCTGCTGCGTGAAACTCCTTCAATCACAATAGCGTTGTTTGCTATTGTTGCCACATTGGCAGTTGGAACTGGAAACTAACTTTGAATAAATTGCATCCAACTTGAGAAATTAAGTGAACACAGATGAAAAAGAAAATATTGTTACTTCTAAGCACTTGAAATGAGATCAGAGCAAATATTGTTGCTTGAAATGAGATCAAAAGTAATGGAATCAATCATAAAAATATAAAACTGTCCACTCTTTGACTCACTCTTTTCCACAGCAACAATACAGAGACAAAATGCTAATTCATATCCGCTCTAATTCTGATATATCCAGTCATTGTTAGTTAATTCTGAAAAGAAAAAGAATCACCAAGTAAGGTAGTCACAGGATCAATATCGAAAGGCTCCAATGTATACATTGCTTCAACGCTTACCAAATGGAACGAATTATTCACTGTATTATACGTCCCAACGATACGTATAAAGCTGTAAGGATAGAGAATTCCATAAATTGTCTTACCAATTCTGCGTCTTATTAATCATTTTATCAATAAAATAAGTGAAAAAAAAATGTATTAGAGCATGATTCCACACCCGTTTAAATAAAGGATCATGAGAATATTAATATAACACGGAAAATTGGGTTCTGCCAAAGCATAAGTTTGTGTTATAGCAATAATACTTTGGTAGTCATGAATATAAGCAAAAAATTAAGTAAAATCATCTTCAGTGCACTATCATTTCGCTTTACTATTTTATAAATTTATTGCTTCATAAATCGGCTAAAACTGCATATAAATACATATAATTAAAAAATAACTTCACAACTCTCGGAGTGAAGTAGAGCATTTGTCTTGACCGGCAAAGATATTGTGAATGATCTATGACACGTAACCAAACCTCCTGATCCATACTTATCTAAAAACAATAAGAGCATACCCGCACCAAACTTGTCTCTAATTCATACCCTCAAAACGGTTTCTTAAAGTAAATAAGACAGTAAAAAATTAAATTATTAGGTTAACGGAGAAAAAAAACAAGTTTCAAACAGAGTTTACTTCAACATAATAATTATATGATCTCTGGTCACGATCCCACAAAAGCAGTCGAATATGATTAATGATGAATGGGCGCCCAAGCTGAAATATTACTTTTTTTAAGATCGAAAAAGCTCGAGCAAGATTAAATGGGATTTTTTTCTGATATTACATTAATCGGCACTGACAGAAATAAACTATTCTTCTACATCTACCAAATGAAAAGTATGGAGAAAAAGAAAAAAAATTCTGTCCAACCTGAATAATGATACCGGGATTTTTATCACCAATAGCATGAGTCGTGAAGCCACGATCCATATCATAACGATTCGTTTCGCCAGAGAGAAGAGTGGTGGAACCTTCACCAGTCAATATAGTGGCATTAAAGGCGGAAGTTACCACATTCACGTTCGGTACTGTAAAATTAAACATGAAGTGATAATCATCTGCCCTAATTTAAGAATGAAAAAGACTTACTCTATGGAATTAAATAAAACGATTATCGTACGATGATTTACCATCAAGACAAATTATCATCCTTCGGACAGAACACTCAATTTTTTACTCGCATTATGTGCCAAAAAAGAAAAGAGCACAGGTGAAAAACTCTGATACTCACACAAAAATCCTCTGTAAGTAAGTTCGCCGCTTTTCTTTTCACTACGTTCCTTGATGGCATCCAAGATCGCATCACTTGCAACTAAACCGGAAGGTCGTATAATATTCAGTAAATCGTCCAGTTTTATCAATGAAAGTCGTAGCCGTGCAACAATCATTTGTGCATCTTCTTGCTTAAAACATATTACAATTAATTTATTAATTCTTCTTTGATTGATAATAACAAAGCACAAACCTGATCTGGATGCTGCCGAATCCATTCACGTACGGCACGAAATATATCGATTTCGGGAGCGCATAAAGAATCGCGTTGTATCATTTGTTCAACTGCACTCGCAGGGAGTTGCAAGAAAGCCTAAAACCCGCAACAATATTCATCATTCAATATCAAACTATTATGGAAAATCAAGGAAAACAAGCAGAAAAAATCAAAATAATTAAGTTCACGAATCTAAACAATGACAGCGTTTTTAGTGCCAATAGTTCTTACCTGAGTCGAAATAACTTCAGGAGCATGCTTGTCAGCAAAATTTAGACACACATCACAAAGTGAGCGCAAAGAGTACAGATGTGCTACACTGTATATTGTACAAACGTTTCTAACATTCAACATAGCCTAGAAAATTAACATGAAATAAAGTTCATTCAAAAAGGATTTCCAGTTTCCATTTTAAATATACATTTGTGATTTAGGAACATATGAATTGTCCGCGCCAAAGACTGGATCATGGTGTTTCGACTGTGCTAACTTCAAAAAGCAAAAGATAAAAGCAGAAATAATATTACAATTTGCGCATTTTCAGAAAAGGAGAGGCATGGAAAAACGCTTCGAGATATGACAACTTCTAATACATATATTTCAGAGAATTACCTTCATATATTCAGAAATGCTGATTTCTAAGTCTGTAAAACCGTATTTATGTGCCAAACCAAGAATTTCGAGAACTAGTTCTTCCTTCATTGAAGTTAACGATAACTTACCAGTGTAGATATACCTGGAATGCAATCGTCAATCGTCAAAGTCAAAATTTGTGATACAAAACAAAAGAGTGAGTTAGGAAAGTTTGAAGGCAAATAAAAACTGAGGAATGCCTAAAATAAGCAAATAACTTAGAAATTTCTAACAAACGTATAACGAAAATTCGAAAAAAATAGAAAAATTTGAAATACGCACTTCATAAGCATTTTAAAACCATTCAAAGAAGTGTCCACCAATTCGATTTCTGAATCTCTCGTTTCGCGCATTCCGTTATAAAGCAGGGCTCTAAATCTCAATATTTTAATTCTTCACCTTTTATATTTATTAGTTCTTAACAGTTTGCATAATCTGGAAAAAATTACATAGTGAGTGAAGAATGAATACGAAATTCCAATTCAATGAACAATTTCTTATTTTAGAAATGATGCTAACATATACCTAAAATACTGGCTTCGAGCAGCTAAGATAACTCTGTGAGCTTGAACTGAGCGGCCTTCAACCTGAAAAAAGTCACCTCAAAAATGACCCAAAAATACTTACTTGGTACATTCTATTTGGTATATATTTCAGTTAAATAATCCTCCAATGACCTGCAATAGCTACCAATTTGAAATTCTTTACATCACAAAACAGTCAGCAACACTTGACTACATTCTGTCTTCTCTTTCACATATTCCTTTCTTAGCATAAGAAAATAATCTATTACAAAATATACTGCAAAATTATTCGTACAGTTGAAAAGTTTCAAACAAAGTGAATAATACCTTCAAGATAATATCACTGCATTCACCAGTTATATACAAATTTCCTATATGTTCAGCAAGATAATTTATATGTTGCACATCACCAGCAGTAACTAAAATAACACGTTAAATTTGTTTAACAAAATCAGAAAACTAATTAGTGGTTTAAGCTTTTATCTTTAAATTATGCGTGATGCAATCCCTTCAAACATTTCCTTATTCGTAACTACGTCTTCGTATCATTCGATTAACTACTGAACTTACCGCAACAATTTAAATTAATCGATGATGAGGAATTTTGAAAGGAAAAGAAGCCGTCATTGTGAAGCTGTGGATGATTATCGCTCATTTTTTCTATTTTCTCTCGCAAATTACTCATTCACTGCATGAAATCGATCTGAAAACTAATCGCAGTTATCCTACTAATATTCGAGGTGGTCGCAAGCGGATCAAAGCACAGCGATATCCGTCATTTTAGTGCCAACAAATCATGCGATTGACCTCATGCGACTGATGACGCAAATGACCAATGCTAGCACAACTCGGCAACTTAAGCGTAGTCAGAGATATGATTCAATATAAGTTCGAACGTCAACTATGAATACAAACGCAGTAAGAGACATAAAGCGCACATGTGAAAACAAAATTTGACAATCTGAACGCCATAGCGAACGGAGATATATCAGGTGACTCAAACCATGCCAAAAGCACGTGAATTGTACACAATATATCAGCGAGATCAGACAATGTAGCCGAGATAAGTCCTTGACGGTATCGATATGCAAACAAGCATTTCAGTCCGTAAACTCACGAAGATCAGTGCTATTGATGGAAGTGTTGACGGGTAAGGAATTAACGATTTTAGAGTGAGCAGTAACTCGAGGGATATTTAATGGATGAATAACTATTGCAAACAACGAAAAATCTCGTGAAGCAAAGGCGAGATACAGAAAAATTCGTTTATATCACGCGGTATATTCTTCCGCTGTTCTTCCGTCCTATTGCTCGTTTTTCCTGTGCGCCTGAATTTACATAATGAAAAATGCGAAACTTGGTTTATTATTGTACCATTTTAGTCATTGCCGAATTGGATTATGGTTTCTAGAATTTGATTAACAAAAACCGAATTACTTACAATTATTAACAAAAACCGAATTAAATTACTTGATGGCTATACGATATTTTCTGAGTGAATCTGAATGGTTCGAAGTATAAAAATGATTTAGTGTGATATTTACTGATCGTGCAAATATATATATATATATATATTATCAACTCAATTGATCTGAGAGTGAAAACACTAAGCATAGCTTGGAGAGATAAATATTGATGGTAAAGAATCTGTACTAATTGTTCTCAGATCAATTTAGATCGTTTGTTCTCAGTTGCGATCGTTTGTTGTGTGTGTGTTTGATAGTTCGAGAAATCTGACAGTTTTTTTCTTTTTTGTGAGTTTTGGATTTCGAGATCTTTACTGTCCTCTAATATTCATTCCATTTTAAATTGTAATAAAACGATCCTACTATCTAATTTCAAGTATAAAGTTTAATTACAGGCAGTTAAAAATTAATTTCGTTTGTATAAATAAAAAGTGCTAGATACCTTTTTGTCACATAATATGTTTTGTGTGTGCGAAAACGTTTCAAGCACTGGTGAATCGATCATGTTGAAATTTCTGAATTCAAGATGTCCTTTTTCTGCGTTTTCCTGCAAATTTATGGATAAAAATTCGCTTACTCGGACTACATTTTTAGGTAATCTTTTAAATCCCCACTCGGATTTTATGAAATTTGAATATTTTACATTCAAATTTTGCTTTTGTTGAAATTTCTTTATTTATTTAGCCATCTTTTTTATTTTGATAGATTACATAATTAGAATGACCAATATATCAAACAACTCTTTGCATTATTAGTTGAAATATTTCAAGAACGAAAAAAGGCATGCTGGGTAAATGACCAACCAAAACATCCCGAGCGCTTGAACCGTCAAATATTACTTGAACTTGTGCAACGGTTTCCATCTTATTGATTTCATCTTTTTCCAGAAAAATTTGCCAGCTCCTGTGCTTCGCACGTGTTTTTTCACGTTGCTTCAAAACATCAATTATTTCCAGACTAATCCGAATGTAATTAATGAACCTGGAATAAGGGTGTAACTTTCACTCTCTTTAGAAATTTAAGATTTTTGCCAAATATTTCATTAAACACTAATCCAGGTACTTTTTATGCGTCTCAAGTATTACTGCTTTCAGTTTGAGCTAAATTAAAATAACTATTATTAGTCACTAATAAAATGGGTAAATAATTTTTATACTTTGCAATCACTTACCCTATTACTTCACTTTGCACAAATTTATAAACATTTCGGCAGACAACAGTACACATATTGATTGTATTTATGTCCAGATGTACTGTAAGAGCTAAACCAGCTTTCTTCTTGTGATTTTTGATTATTCCAATACAAACACATTGCAACAAATCATTTGGTACCTTCCGGAAGTCAATCTTATACATTGGATTCTCATCATCAATTTCCTAAAATTATGCTTTTGGAAAGGGATGAAAATTGGTGCCGTTATTCAAATTTTTGAAGCATGTCTATATGAAATTCAGAAATCGTTATTTGAGAATTGATAGATTAAATAATGAAAAGATATTGCATTCAAGAAAATTGCATTAATTTGTTTACTTACATCTTTGTAGTTGACTGAAGAGAAAAATTCATTCCGTCCCATGCCAAGATACAAGGATTCTAAACGTGTAACATCACTTGCCCCGCGTTCACGCGAATAATTCATCAGTTGAGTCCATTTTTGAATTGGCTCTGCTAACTCATCGGTAGATACGCGATATTTCTTTGCTAAAACAAAATTAACCACACAATGATTTAGAAGCACTGTAAAGATAGAAGAGTTTACCATCAGCAAGCAGAGCTTTTTGAATTTCCGATTTGTCGGCCGATTTTATGATTTTGAAAATATTCCGATCAAGAAGTTCATCAACAGTTGGCCGTTTTTCATAGTTTGGTTGCATTAAACGATGCCACAGTCGTAGAATTTCTGAACTTAATGACTGGAAAAACTGATGATGGTAAATAAGTAGTGGGCTGAAGTCATTTCAATACATAAAGTGCATAAATGTAATGATAAATATGATGTTGTGAAAAAAGAAAAAACATTTTTGATACTCTGAAAAAAGTAAAAAATGAGAAAGCAGACTAATAATGGGTACAGTAATGTCGTATCTTACATTCTACTATATCAAAAAACATGAAAACACAGTACCATCCCATTATCCTACTATCACGTTTATACGATGTTAAAGTATGCTTTTATTAAAAGGATATTGTATAATATTGTATAATTGTTTTACAATATTGCTTTGGCAACAGAATGACACCGTAGGAAACTTACAAATTTTACTCCACTTGGGAACCATCCATTGTATGGTACAGGTAATTGAAATTTCATCTAAGATTTAGAAAAGAATTAAAATCCAACTACACATATTCCAAAAGATTTAACTCAAATCCAATTTTTATTTCTTATTATAATAAGAATCTAATGCTTCTCTAATGTCTCCATTTCTCAACATTCTCTATTTGAAGACAATTAATTTGATATCACAATCTTTGATAGATGGTAAAGTTAGATATGACTTACAAGTTGTTCAGCATATTGTTTTACGTCTTTCGGATACGTTGTATTAGTCAAATGAAACGTTTCACCCGTAACCATTTCCGGTATTAATAATCCTACATGCCTGAAAATAAAAACAAATATATACGAATATTTCAATTCTGAATTTGTTCAAATTTATAATAATTTTTAAATTACTAAAATACCAAAGCTCGGTATGTGGCCCGTAATGTTCAATATCATTAAGAGCTTCTTCCGGTGCCCATTGTGTTGGTCGTCCAAAAAAACGATTATTTCGCAAGCTAAAAGTATTCAATAAGCTTTAAACGATTTATTAAAAATATCATATTTTCTTTCGAATTAAAATTCAATTCACAGCTCTTATTATGCATTTACCATTCCATCATTATACGATGTTTGAAAATATACTGTCATAAATAAAAAAATAAAATGATAAAGATGTAACGAAATAAAATTGATTTCAGTTTAAGATTAATTCAAATTCAACTTTTATTTCCCATTATAGTAAGAACCTAATTGCTTTTCTAATGCCTTCATTTTTCAAGACTGTCCATTTGAAGCCAGTCAATTTGATATCGCAATTTTCGGTAACGATAATTGATCGTGCAATCAAATTGTTGTGTAAGGCATATTGATGCAAATATGAAAGTGCCTGGAAGCAAATAAATGAAAATACTTTTGATGCCCGTAAAAATAGTTAATTAATAGAAATTTCAATAATAGCAGTGAAAGGCAATTTTCAAATTTTACATAATTCATGTGCGATCAAAAATAAAACATATGTAAATGCTCACATTTACATTGTAATTTTATCTTCGAAATATTATTGAGGCTTACTTTAAGTAGTTTGCGTAGAATGTGGCCAATAACATTTTCATTTAATACTGAGGCCATTAGTTCTCCATTATTGTCCAACATATCTCTATAATGCAGTGAAGTATATTGTAAAATGTAGAAAATGATAAAACGAATTTAAGTTAGTTATATTAGGTTTTGTAGTGCAGAAAAGTGATTGATGTTAGATTAACATTATTGTAGTGGCTATGAGATATTGAGCAACAGCATTTTCATTTCTAGCCAAGATTTTTTTAAAAGAATAATGGGCCATTGCTTATAGCGAAGGAAAGGAAAGAATAAAAAGTTTGTGAAAAAAGTAAAAATCACATTTAAACTGAGAAAATGAAAGAATAAATAATATAATGAAATATATAATATTAAATATAGCAAAACAGTAGAATTAAAAATATCTAATTTGAAAAATAAAAAAATGTGCATTCACCTTCGTTTAACATGGAGAATCTGTTCTAGGTCATAAGCCATTGTTTGATATTCTACAAATAGATAGTGTCGAAAAATGAAGACGGAGGAATATAGCAAGAAACGATGGCTATTTTCGAATTCCGCACATTTTATCAATTCATTTAACTGAAAATTTCAACACTTACCCCATGATTCATAAATAAGTAAATTTAATAAGATGACCGCGAATATTTTCAAACTAATTTTTATTTCATTGTAAAGAATGAAATATAAAGCAGAATGAAGTGAATTGAAATTAACATAAGTGATATCGAAGACTTTATTTAATCTATTAGTATTGGAAGAGACGTCCTTCCATCCACGAAAAATTCTTCAGGTTGAATTAACTTTTTACAGTTTGGAAAATAAAGTGAACCGTTTCTCGAAGTGTGGCACCGTTCACCAGCGCAGTAACCATAAGCACAAGTTTCACGTTGCTCTTCCTACTTTTGACGCAGTATCGTACTTTGTAGTGCTTTCGTTCGCTAGCAATATGAAGTGTTCGTAGAACGAAGCACATTTTAAATTTAGCTAGGAGATCTGTTCTGCAGTAAATCACGAAGGGAATTCAAATTCAAGTTTTGAAATTAGAAATCTTCATGAAAGCAATAAGGCGTAGGAATAGGATGGGAGAGTGGCTCATTACTAAATTAATGAAGTCTTATTCCAATAAAATTCAATTTCATGAAATCCCCGTAAGAGTTTACAAAAAATTCATTGATGAAAATCCTCTTCCTTCCTAGCACTCTTAAATGAACTTATGCAAGAGGCTTCCATAAAAATTACTAATCTAATCTCTGTTTTGTTGTTTAATTGTTATACTTTGGTCTAGGCCTTATAAATTTTTTTATAAATCGTAAATAGAAAATTTCACGACTACCACTATCAAAAATGCTATACCAAAACGCACTCATTGGTATCAGTTTCTTTCGTATTCAGATCCATTTCAGAATCGTTGTCAGCTACCATCAATTTATTGAAGTAATCGAAACTATTAGTATATAATGACATTATTTCTCTTATATAGCTGAAGAATATTTTAAAATTTGCATACCAATGATTCCAGAATATAGTTCAAGCATATTAGTGTGACTCTGTATTATATTACATAGCTTACAGGTAATTCAGAGCTTATCTCAACTTCAGTATGTGCCTGAGGGCTTTGAAGAGAATAGTGCCACCACCGTGGTACTTAGGTGTTTTTCTAACAATTACTGTATATAACAATCATGTATTGCACAGAATATCATCGGGAAATATTTTATGAGAACCCAACGTGTAATACATCGTAACCTATACGTCAAAAGCAAAACTAAATTATTCAAACAAACTCTTGAACTGAAAATACTTCGCCAACAACATCTCAAGACGCGTTATATTAAAATCATATTGCTAATGAAACATATTTCAAGAAATTATCAAAACAATGCCTTTAGGTAAATTAATCTTCTCGGTCAACAAATAGAACAATTCTCAAATACTGGCTGTAATGATATCCTACAATGACTATTCTAAGATCCAACAATCACACCCATATTTACAATTTCTATTTCTGTTTCCGGGTGAAATTGTAATTTGCTACCTCATATTCCGATGAAAATGAGGTAGCAAATTTATCCTACAAATTAAATTAGTTCAATATTGAGAATTCTGGATCAGTTATTCAGTTGTGTTCTCCAGAGGCATGCTCTTTACGATATTTGTACTTTAGGCGTTTCTCTTCGGGAATCAACATAACATATAATGAGCAAACAATAGTGACGGCTGCAATTCCCAAACTTAAACGATATAGCACTTCCAAGTGCACCCCATATGGTGATCGTTGAAAAAATGGATCTGTTTTCGGTGTCTGCAATTATTTAAGCATTAAATTGAGTAAATATAAGTTACAGATAAAAGATTTGTAAAATATTACTGTCAAAGATATTGAAAATCAAAATTTATGGATTTACGAAATGAGTTGGCTGAAGTGCATTCTGTAACCCCTGCAGAGTACAAAGTCCACTGATAACTTCATATCACCAACACTTCAATATCTTCAATATATGCTACTAGGATCAGCACCCGTCACTATTTTTATACAAGTACACATTAATCGCTTGCCGAAGTTTATGAATCTTTACGAAACGACATCATTTTCAAAGAAAAATGAATTTTTAATAATAGTAATTTTCACGGTACCCGAAGACAAAACAAACCATTTTATCATGGAGTTCATATACTTTTTGTCGATTTTTGCCGAAAAGAAACAACCTTGGCTTATTGTACCTATCATCCCACAGTCCAGCACTGGCATATTCGTTTAATTTGCGGAACATTTCATATTTATCTCTGAATAAAGCATCAAAAACAACTTTTAAAGAGAAAGTTAAAATATGACTCATAAAGAAAGATACGTATAATTTTTCGAAAAGCTATGCTCACCAACACATCAAGAAGTTTCCAATAATCCTATTCACATAAAAAAAGCATATGATGGTACATTAAGATGTTTAGGCAAGGAGATTAATGGTCTACTTCGAAAAACAAATTTCAATAAATCACGCAGTGCTATGGCCGATTGAAAAAATAGTAAAGATAATCAATGAAAACTTGTATAGACAAAAATTAAGAACAACCAAAAGCCTTTTTGAAAATTGAAGGAACTCTTAATGACCAAACAATTAATAAATATAGAAAACTTGACAATGAAACTTGGAAACAATTAATGTCATACTTCAAAATTAACTTAAACTCTTTCATGATTACAATATGAAAGGGCTTACCCTTCAGTAATAAAGCCCAAAAAGAGGGAACTTACTCTTCCGGTGGTCCTGTTTGAGTTGTTTGACAATATCTGCCTGGTAACCTGGAAAAAACAATAAGCCGAGACGGAAAAAGTGTCACTCGCATCGCGTACTACTGCAACAGAAACTTAATTTAAAAATTTGTCTTCCCCACAAAACTTTGATCCGATACACATGCGACATAGCTAGAAAATGCATAGAATAAATATGGAACGTACATTTGCCATATTACTCAGCTTCATAGAAATCTCAAGATATGCTTTAAGACTTCCTTTTCTCCGCGGTTTCAAACTTTACCAAAATATTAGAAATCTTGAAGTGGTAAGTTGCCATTACTTCCCATGAGTCGATATTTAACAAACAATGATTTACCTTCATCATTTCATACATGAACAACGAGATTACGTTCATCATGGAAGCAAAATCAAAAAAAGAAACATTGATAAAGACTGGTTTATGATAAATAGATCAGAAGTACCAAATCCATAAGAAATCCATTACATAGCTTTTAAGATACAAGTTTTGTAAGAAACAAAGATGAAAAAAAAGTTTAAAAAAATCGTCAATAACCAGCATATGTTATATTAAAACTGCAAACAGATCTCCGCAGTTGGAGCCAAATTAAACACGAATTTAAAGTAATGTTAAAACTCTAATAAAACACTTCTCTTAACACACTGTAGAAACTTAATGATTTACTAAAGCATGAATGCTCTTCAAAGACATCGGTAGCAAACAGAGTAGACTTGTTTCTGGATTTAGTTTATACCACCATGTATGTTAAAACCTCTTAAAATATTTAAAAATAACCTCTCACTTACTATTTAGGTTATTAGAGGTATTAGTAAAGCTAATTTTCTGAATTAATTCCTTGAACTAACTCTTCAACATTTAAAAGTACGATAATGACTAGCGTAATTATATGTGTTTATTGTCGTCAACCTTTTATTATATCTATCATATTGCTTTTGTCAATTTTCAACGAAAACAAGGGCTTAAAAGATCTTTCTCATTATTTCATATAAAAATAGGGGAGAAAGACTGCACAACTATTCATAGCTCGGAATGCACTGGCCGATTAGCTGTTTGAGCGGATGCTTCATGTAGACGTTCCATGTAAACTTCATATGGATCTATATCCATGAACTTATGAAATGATATAGGCCGTATTCGTTTAAGATACAGCTCGGAATAATCTTCCGGTTGAGCCTGATGAAAGGCTGCGGAGTGAATTACGGGAATGTCAAGACGACGTGCGCACATCCCTGAAAATAATGATATACTCGTTTGGTAAACCATCGAAGTGAAATCAAACAACAATGTGAAGGAATAGACAAGAGTATACAAATTGCACATTCCTTAGAAATCTAACAACCATTACAATTTCCGACTTCAACAGCCCCCATTATCGATATCGATTAACACTGCATAATGGAAAATGATGTGTCAACAGATACTAAACCTCAATCCACCATTAAATACTGTTGTGGATCCTAGAGCGGTGAATGCTTAGAACCACATATAAAAGATATTCAGAAAGCCAATTATAATTTAAAATTGAAATTATTATCAAACTAGTAAAATTTTAAATTTCACTTAAATTGACAAATAAGGTTTTAAACTTTAAATCTGTAAATTAACAATTACAATTTAGAAATTTAGAGTTCGAAATTTTTTGTGGAAATATCTCAAAAGTACTTACCGATAATCATATCATCAGGTGAATCAATATTCGGACAACCACAGAAGGTTGTAATATTTTCCACTGCTTTTCGCGAAAATACCATTCTGCAATTTGAATTTCAAGTCTGCTTTCAAAGCAGCTATTAATACTGCAAATAGAATGGATAACAACTTACCCAGCACCACCAGTTGGATAATCATATCCTTCACGACCATCAGTACTAAAACCATAACCATATCTTTCACCGATGATTATTTCCTTTTCTGCATCATAACATGATAAAAGCTCATATAGCCTCGGAACACTGCAAGCTTGATGATTGCTTTTCCGTACTAATAGTTGAAACAAAATAACAAAAGTAGGAAAGTCGAACGGTCTGAATCGGTTCAAAGAAAAATATAATATATATGGAACCAGAGTTTACCTTATCAAAGTGTCATCGTCTGCTATCACCAACCATTTCGTTCTTAACATTTCATCGTTTTTCAAATAATATTTCAGTATGCCGAAAGTTTTTCCACAATGCCCTAATATGTTTTATTTCAGTTGGTTAAAAGATTTAAGAAATTTTTTCAGTTTAGATTTCGAAACATTTCACTGCTCGAAAGTTTGATAAGAATAGAAATCTCATCACTAAGATTTTATTTGAAACAACCGGACTTTATTTGAAAAAACCATTAAAGATACTTAATTCTCATTTTTTTAGTCAGGAAGTATTTCCTGATACTCTTCCAGAAATTTTTCAAATAAGTTGTCCACGTTCCTATATTTTATTTGTTAAATCATAACTTCGTTTATAATATAACAAAAGAAAGATAAAATGAAATAATATTATTACGTTTGACAAATTTTATTTTTTATAATGTCAGAAAGATACCTCTTTTCGTATTTTGAATGCCGAGATTCACAGTTGGTACATAATGATCTTCCATGTCACTAAAATATTCTAAAAATTTCGCCGTTTTCGCCCAAGTTCGCTTTACAATTACTATACGCGTTTTATGGAATTCGCTAAAGGTTTTGACCGCAAAATAGACATCATTGTTGGTTATTTTATTTATGCACTAAATTTGTGGATTTAGTTGGCTCGATTTTAATTGGACATCACTAATGTTAACCACCGGTAAATTTAAATGATAAATTTGAGATACTTTACAGAACTTAAAAAAAACACATGTCACAAAATTTTATCCATAGACTGAAAGTAGCTAGAAACGGAGAAATTAGACTTTCAATAATACCATAGACATGAAGTGACACACTTTAAGACAACTCTTTACTACTACATCCAAGAATGCTACCATTTAATTAAAAGACATTAATGCTACCATTTAATTAAAAGTCCACGAGTACAAGTAGTTATTTTATTTATACGCTAAATTTATGGATTTAGGTACAAAAACATCAGGCACTATACAAATAAGATAAGAAATGAAATATGAAAAACAGACAAACCTTGAAGTCCGGTTGTACGTACCGAGTAATACATGGTGATTCGTAGTCCAAAAGGCAGAAAGATAGCGTGTTGCTTAATCTAATATCATGTTTATCTTTCAATAGCCTGGCAAACTGCAATTTAGATTTCTTCAATATTTCAACCAATTGAAAAAATAATCTCTCTGGTAAAAAAGTCGTGCTGGTAAAAAAAGAAAAACATCGGTAATTCATCTAACCTTTAACAAAACTTGACAAAGTCGAAAAAAAAATGATTTGTTGGTGAGAAAGAATAAAGAATACTTCGTGCTTTGCATCGATTGTGAAACCTTTCCAAGCAAGGATATCAACATCTCGGAGTAAAGTCCACGAAAGTGCTAGCCCAGCGGCAAAATCAGGATAAAGAAAATATTGCTCGTCGTTCTCATATTTGAAAAAATGATGAATTATTGTACTGCTGAAAAAATTTATTGAACATATTAAAAGTGTGCAGAAATAATCGAAGTAAAAGTGAAGAGATACATATTGTAAGTAGAGTTTGAAATTTTCAGAATCAAATTTACTAATGCAGAAGCGCCTCCTTCCGGATTTCAATGATTTAAGTCACCGTCATCACTAATATGCTACTGTTTGCAATACATAATAAACCCACTTTCCTTTTAAAAAAGCACCCAGTTGAACAAAAAAATTAAAGAATTCACGTTTTATCACTCAATCCTCGTCCAATTACATGAACCATACTGCGGTCGAAAGAATTCAGGTATCCGATTAATGCACTAACATTCAATACAGTATCCGGCTCACAAATCAATAACCAATCCCACAACGTTTCCTTATATTTTCGAGATAGGCTGCAAATATCGACACTTAAGAAGCCTCAATATCAGTAATACATCGTTTCGCTTTTTCCTGCAGCAAACCAACCTTTCCAACATCGGCCATACTGCCCAGGCTCCAGTTAGTCCCGGCAGATCTTCATACGTCCTCAAAATATCGGCATGCTGAAACCCATAAAATTTTGATCAAAACGACAAAGTTGAGAAATGAGTTTGGTTTCGAAACTTCACTAGCAGAAAATCTCAGTCGCAGCTACCTATCCTAGCTTTTGAAGAATGCCTGCAAAGATCAATGGTATAGAAGGTGCACAAGGGGTATAAAATCATGGCATCACCACCAATCTCTAACTGTATGATAGAAAAGTCATCCGCCATCTGCCATAACCATAATAGGTTCAATTTTTTTCCTCCAATGTATCTGCATGAAAGGAAAGTGAAAGAAGAAAGAATGACCCTGAAGAAGATGTAAGAACAAAATGAGAGGGAAAAGTCTCAAACAAGTAAAAATAAAAAGACTAAATAAAAAAATCGTCACTTTTACCAAATTTGTATTCTCCGAAATTTGCTTCCTCAGGGAATCGAATAAAATCGAAGTTCTACGAGCATCATAGTCAGCATTTTGCGATAAAATCACGAAAAGAATCGATATTTCATGACTGGCCACGGATGCACCTAACAAAAAAATGCGCAATAAGTTCTCATTACGGGTGAAATAAATCTCTATTTATCCAATACCGTTAACAAAAATGCAATACATTTGTTAGAATGGCTTATATTGCAAGGCGCAACTTAATAAAGTTTCGATTTAATCAATCTACTTTAGATTATCGGTACCGTAAAGACAACACAAAAACGCACGCAAACAAATAACTAAACTAAAGCAAAGGAGCAGCAGCTTATTATAAAATCTAAGTATTGTTAATACCCACAAAAGAGAAAGTAAAAAAAGGGAAAAAAATTCAGTCAAGCTAACTTTGATTCTGAACACAGTAGGCTGAAACTAAGCAAATACACAGCAATTTTAATAGCATTTCAGTTGCGATCGTGGATCTCGTAAGGCAAACATACCATTTTTATTACGAACTGGACCAACTCTGTAATTATAAGGTTATGTATCGAAGGAGAAATTAAAATCAAATGCAAATTCATTTAAACCTGAAATTTTGATTATTCAATAAATCAAACGGTAAGAAATGGATTGGCCAAGCTTTTAGAAGAATTTTTCAGCTGAAAGCTTTAGTAAGCACTTTCTAAAGCAAAAGCTACCTTTCTTTTCAAGCATAGAAAGGTTGAGAAAAGAACTTCAGCCGAGCTTGCCTCGGTCTTAAAAATATTTGTAAAGTTTAACGACTCATATCCTGAACATTTTCAAAGAAAGCCATCTATAGCTGTGTTCAAAGTGTAAAAGCACTAAAATCAGCAGGATGTTTTGTGTAGTTACCAATCATAAGTAAAACAATATGGATATGTCCTGTAATCAAACAACATTCTATACTGTTATAAATATTTTATAAATTAAACTATGGGTAAAAAAACCACATAATCGATCCAATTTTACAGATAAAAAATCATTAGAAATCACAAGTTATGAACAGTCCTGGTTTAATGCCTTTCTTTCTGTATCTGATGAAGCTCATCCTAGTATTGAGAGGAAAAACTCTCGTGATTCAAATTTCACAGCATAAAGCAAAAAACCTTCGCTGAAACTTAAGTGCCATAAAAGAGTTCATCATTAATTTTAAGAAAGACAAGAATAAATGTGTCGCATGCATAGATGCATTAATGTGAATGACATTAGTTGGACATGCTAATGAATGAAATGTATATCAGTTGAGATCCAATGTTTCGAAAATATGGACAAAAAATGATATTTAAGCAATTCAGGTGAACATGAAAGTCAACAATCTATTCTCACCACTCCTACTTTTGGAAGAAAAAACAATCAATTAAAATGTGAAGCGGAATAGACGCCTATCCATGAAACCATGAATGTTGCGAATGCAGATCCAAAACCTTCTTTTGCTAATTCCCAAAATCCACCCAAGGAATCTTCGTCCACCTAAAAGGAGCTCCGTTGGGTTATATAAAAATTTGGGGTAAATAATATCTTTTGACAAAATCAAAAAAAGCTTTTCTGCTTCATATTGACTGAAAGATTCATCGTAGCTCTTAATAACAACGTTATCGGAGTATTGACAAAATTTCACTAAAAAATTTCAAGATATGATTTCTTAAAGCAATAAGTTTTTATATTCTTTCCGTACCTAAAACGAAGCTGGGACAATCAATAGAAAAGGAAGTAGAACTAATAAATCAATAACTGAAGAAAAAAGCTATTTCATTACAATTAAAAGCAAACAAAACACAAAACAATAACAAACCTTCTGAAAATTAGTAGCATATAATTGGCCAACAGCAGTAGAAATTATGATATAGAGAACAATGGCCAGAAAGCCGTGTAGCGGTATAAAACCCCAAAAAATACCGATCATAAGTGCAAGAAGCTGTCTTCCCCAATATAATACATCCAGCAATTCATCTTTATCGGGCCATTCGCTTCCGCTTACCAACGCTTTAGCCAACTAAGAACATAGTGAATAATATATGTGAGGTGAGATATGCATATCACGGGTTCGTAACTTTGCAACTGAATGACGTATATGAGGATTCAAACCAAGAAAAATTTCAAGGGAAAATTTCTCGGCTAAAGTAATAGATCCATACGAGAGTTAAAATGTGGCTACGTATTGTGATTTTCGATGTTAAATTACCAGATTCAAAACGAGTAGCATTCTTGAGACCAAAAAGTAAAACTGGATCTGAATGAATAACTTATTATCTTATCAAAGTTTTCACTTCACATCATACGATTTTGTGAGGTCATCAAATTTCTGCGATTAGGTAAAAAAGCAAAAAATTACCGTGTTTTTCCAGTGAACACTTTCGGAATTAGCTTGTATCTGTGAACTCTTCTTCGGTGACATCACTGAAATTCGTGTGTTAACCTGTCATATAACCTGAAATTCTACAAACTTTATATCCGAATAATACAAATATAAAACAATGGTATCCTAAGTTTGCACCGAATAATAACAACACATACCGAGACAAATTCTTCGTTAGTCTCAAATAATTTTGTAATACTTTTGAATGCACAAGACTTCTGTGAATAATCTATAGCTATGTGTACAATTTCGTAAAAGTTATCCGCACGAAACTCAAAATTTTGCTGAATACATTTAGCGCGAAAGATGATTGTAGAATTTTTATAGCATTCCAACATCATGAAATACGCAGCAGAGAGATCGAACTCATTATTCATCAGTCTTACGTTCGCAACTATCACACGTGAAACATGCAACTTCTCCTCTCTACTACTCTAATCCAAACCAAAGACAAGTGCGGGTTAGGTGCACAGTTGCAAAAAAAATTTAAGAGAAAATGTGTGACGCGACGTGTAAGGCATTCTGCCCTCATTTCCTGTGGTATCTACTTCTTTTCATACGTTTTGAATTATTTTCACAAAGGTTATTTGAAGATTTTATTGAATCAACAATATTTAGACATTATTACAATTATTATTGGTTGTACCTGTGATATTTTATCATCACCAATGATAGATGTAGATATATCACTGTTAATAACTCTACGGCAAGCTGATTTTATTGTTGCTAGCTCTATCGTAGTTTAATTCGATAATTTTGTTATCACCAATAGAATCTGCCATTATTGTGACATATGCGTTTTTCTCTCTTTTTACCTATAATGTATTATATTCATAAATTACCACAATCAATTAGAATGTGCAGTATGCGGCACTTCCCTATAAGAACAATGCATAAATGCATGTCAAAAAGGCTTACACAATTGTATAATTATTGGTTAGAATATCCGTTGCTTAGATTTTTTGATTTTAGTTAGCTAATATGTAGATGTAGATGTCATTTAAATTTGTTTGAAGCTAGAATTATTTTCCTTCTTTTTATGCATATTCCAGTATTGAGAGGAAAAACTTTCGTGATTCAAATTCCCCAGTATAAAGTAAAAAACCTTCGCTGAAACTTAAGCGCCATGAAAAGATTCATCATTAATTCTAAGGAAGACAAGAATAAATGTTTCGCATGCATAGATGCATTACTTACCGTTTACTAGTTCAATATAGGCAATATATTTCCTTTTTGAAGCATGAAAAATAACATTATACAATTAACCTCTTTTTATATGACAAAATGGCAGCTGACTGGATAAAAGAGAATAGTATTTTCATGCAGTAAATTATCTAGCAATTTAGGTAAATAAGTACAGAGAATTTATTAAATAACACATTCACTAAGTTTTAATATATATTATAATCATATGAATTTTTTAGTTATTAATTATAGTAAATTTTGTACACAAATGAATGTGGTAGGAAAAAAAATCACATTATATATGCTTTTTGCGGTTTTAACTTTAATCTTAATTTTTTGAAAGCAATTAAATTGTTCAATTTACATTGCATCGTTTGCAAATCTTCCCATTTAACCTTTTTAAGAGTATTAGATGATTTACATTTACAGTTCTCAACGAAAGTGAGTTAAATCCGTTTCAGTCTTCATGGATAAGAGATTCTGTTTTTTCTTTTTGATGATTTTTCTAGTTAAAAAAGATATAATGCAAATACGAGTCTACATTACAGAAGGGAATGAAAACATTTTTAAGTGAACGGAATAGTATCGTAACAGAAACGGAACATATTTCATGATGGAAGAAAAGAAACACAGGCCAATGCCTTCTTTCCTACTGCTAATATGGAATTAGTCGGGAGCAATGTTTGTTTTCTTAATGTCTTTGAATAAACCGAAATGTTTGTGGCATCTTGCGATATCTTCTTTTATCAGGTCTTCCTTGAATATAATAAAACAAGGAATTCCGAAATTATTCCTGATTATGTTAATGACGTCATCGTTTGGAACGTGTTCCTGAGATATAAGCGCTCCGACTCCGACGGTGATATGAGGAATTAATACGTCTGGAACATGTGCGATTTCGTAATCGTGCACGACTACTGCGATTTCGTGATCGTGAACGACGACGTATCAGGAACTCACGATTACGTGACACGTTACGAAACGGTGGTGCACTGAGGGATCGCGCCAATCGAGCATCCATAGTTGCTCGACGAGCCAGATTGTTTGCCTGGAATTAGACAGTGCAAGTAGTAACCTCAAGATGTCTATTCAGTTTTATGAAATAAAAATATAGTGCGTAGGTTTGCATAAATTTTATAAAACATCAAGTCACCTAGGTCTCGCAGAAATTCCATGAGAGCTCTCCTGGCTTAAGTAAGCATTTAAGTTTTTTGTATAAGTTCTTTGTGTTTCCCTTTCTCCATGTAAAGGTTTACATGCGCGGTTTTCTGGCTAATGCTTTCCAGGAAGGATCAAAGTTACATCTAACCTCTTCATTTCCATGCTCTCCTTCATGACCAAAAACGTGCTCAAATTGTACGCCATTTGGGAATCTGCTGGCTAATTGCTTCAGTTTAGAATATTCTGTATGAAATCGTCCATTGAAGCCATCTTTATTCATTGCATATATAAGTGGTAGGAAATCGGTGCGTAATATAACGTTTTCACCTCTGACAAAGAGGAAGAAAATAAATCTCTACTGTTTGAATTGGTTTGGCCAAAAACACTCTCTTTCGATAATAAGAAACCAATGCGGTCTTTCACCGTGTCGTTTATAGATAGCATTTGTATAGCTAGTGATTAATGACTTAATTTTACTTGTAGAAATTCCATTTTCGCAATAATTTCAACGCTGTTTTGGCTGCAATAATCTCAGCCAATCCACTATTATGTTTGTGACCTTTAATCGCTTTACTTTTGTTTAAGGGATGATTAGGTCCGAAATAAATACCAATACCGGATGCATAATTTTCGACGCAGGAACCATCGGTGTAAATCTTGAAATGATTGGAAAGTCTGTTTTGATTTTGCAATTGGAAGAATGTTTACATAGGCAGTTTTTACCGCTCTCATTTTCTCCGGCAGGTGTCATTCTTTCTCCTAAGAGTGAGGTAATCTTAGCAAATGCTTCAACTATTTGACAATCTGTTTAACATTGAAGTTTATATCATACCATTCATTTAACCTTCATTTTTCAGAAATAGGACTTTTGTTGTGAAGAGAAAACATACAACTATAGGCGGCAATCTGGTTATGTTCCTATCAATTGCGGCAGATTCGTTGGACTCTGTAATTTCATCGGTGGTATTATCACTAGCATCAGTGGTTGAATGTGTTGTCTGCGTACTTTCTGGAAATTCGAAACGTTTAAAGGATCGGAATTGTCTTACGAAGTCCTCAAATGAAATCCATCAAATGATTCACGAACCGAACATTATCATGTTGATCCTTCTTGAACACTTCACACTTATTTTCTACCAAATTTTTACTGATATGTATAATGATTTTTTCCGAGCTGCGCCAGTGACACCTTCAGGCATCCTTTTCAGTAATGAGAATATCCTGGGGATGCTATTCCAGGAAGTATTGCGGCACACGAGATTAGATACCGAGCGGAGTATTAGTGAATAACATATTAAAATAATCATAACTACCGGTAAACGACTATCTTTATAAAGGAGTTATTTGAAAATTTGCATATTTTGTCGATTAATAATGTAGTTTCAAAGTGGTTTTCTGTCTGAAACAAGCAGAGGTGAATTATGAGAAATTTGAAAACAGGCAGGAAACTGAAATTAAATTAAATAACCTGAAAATGGATAAACAGTCCACTGTATATCCCATCTGAATCGGCTTTTTCTACTTCGTTCTTCCCCTTACTTTTTTATTAGAAGATTGAATTTCTTGATAAAAATGTTCCGAAACCGGACAATTGCGACATCCAAATTATGTAACCATTCATTGCATACCAAAGTTTACCGTTAATGAAAAAAGGAACAAACAACTTCCAAAGTAATTCCAAAAGTTGTCATATTCCTTGATGTTTCCCGACATTTCCTGAAGACGGAGAAAAATGGCAGTGAAGATTACCCAATAGAAAATTGAAATAAATGTGTCATATAAGAGCGTGGAGTTTAAGGAATTCGAAAATTTGAAAATCAATATCTCCAAAAATCAAGTTGGATCAATTTCATTTCAATGTTTACTTAGTACTTAAATGGTTCACTGATTCGAACTGGCCATTATTAAAGAATGAAACAATGTCAAGCGGAGGTGACATAGTAAGACTGGAATGTCGAATATGTTCGAAGATGTGTCCGTATATTGAAATGCAACAGATATTACCGTGTTTTCACTTGTTTTGTCGTGGATGCATCGCCGTCCTAACATCTTACCAAAAGGTGAGTAAATTGCAACAATTTACTTTCTTAATTTACTAATTTAAAACTTCTAGAAGAGTCTTGGTTTTATCATGCTCCGTTGGTGCGAATTGTTTATGAAAATATATTTTTTCTCGTTAAAAATTTCAGAGGACTCTAATTGGTATTAAGATGTGTTCTTATTCCAGCTTATTTTAACAGAGAGTATTAATAACAACTGTGTATTGAGGACTGAATGTTTGACATGTGATAGGCGTTAGGTTGACCATACCTGCTACTTCCAGTTATGATATCAGTTTAATACATAGCAACATGAATCCAATATACTGCTAAGAAACAAAGGTGAATATAATCTAAACCGAGCATTATGTCCAGATCATAACGCAGTTGACAAAATGATTTATTTCAGATTAATCAAGCAGATAATAGAAAGAGCAAAATAATTTCTGCAGATGGGATGGTATGCTTAAGAATCGTTTAATTTAAAATATTACAGAATTCAGCTATCGCTTAATATCAAGAAATAATAATAATAATAAATAAATAATTAATAAATAATAATAAGTAATAATAAGTAATAATAAATAAATAATAAATAATAATAAATGATGATAAATAATAAATAAATAAATAATAAATAACAATAAATAATAATAGATAATAATAATTAATAAATATAGTAAATAATAAGGAATAAATAACAAATAAATAATAAATGATAAATAATAAATAATAGTAATAAATAGTAAGAATAATGATAATAATAACACAGTGGATTGAGAGAAATAGCAAAAATAAAGATATAATCATTATCAAAGTGAAAAACGTAATAAAATAAAGTTACAAAGTAAATATCAGCCATTCATTCATTTATTTAGACTTGTCCAGCAACAAATTGCTATTCTCATATTCGTAATGCTGTAACAGATTCTCATCCACTTACCATTAATTACTGTGATAATATGATGTGTCCGAAGTATAATTGGTTTCATTTTTTGCTTCATTTGATAACTTCATTCCGAAAAGAAAACTAATCTTCTTTTTGTAGATGACAAAATTAAGTGAATAATAATAAGGAATATGAAGAAGTAAATTCTTGCAATGATAATTCTTCAATTTACCTTTACCTTAGTAGTGGAATAGAAGCAAAGTTTTATTTTATAATATTTTTGTTCAATTTATTATATCATTTCATTGCATTTCTATTATATCATTTCATTTCTTCCTTTGCTTTAATTGTTAATTGAAATTTTAACAAATAGTTGTTTTAGAACTATTTATTCGACTATTTACTTTGCAGTGTAGTTTATAATAGGATCAATCGTAATCTCGCCTAAATATATTTTTTAGTTCAATTTTTTTTGGTTCCAGAAAATTATCACAATTTGAATCTACTCGTTTAATTGCATGTCAACATGAACTTTGCACCACATGTTTAGAAGAATCACTGCAACGACAACCACCTAGTCAGTTTATTTCTCAGACTTTTACTAAATTTCTCTATTGTGAAATTTTAAAGTTTTTTAAATTGTCGTCACAAATTGGTATGCAAATATTTATAACACTCAATCAGTAGGTATAAAAAAAAGTAAATATGATTGGTTGATTGACTGACTAATTAATTGATTGAGTAACAATTACTTTATGCTCATCTGATTTTATTACTGCAGCTTGCATCGTAGAAAATTGCAATCGAAGTATTATTGAAGTGGAAGATGCATATTTTTGTGATAACTGCAGCAAACAAACAGCTGATTCGAAGGCATTGATTGCTACCAATTGTTGCAAATGTCATTTTTGCAAGCAATGTGTTGAAAATCGGGTAAATATGGGTTTATTAAACAGTAAGTATTTCGGTATTAAGTAAATATGTAAAACATAAAATCAATTCAATTATTTTACCGTACCTTTTGGTGATAAAAAAAAATTATTTTAACTTATTATAAAGCTCTCAGGAATTCATTTAATTATGTGAAATTCCCAGCAATAATCTAAAAAGAAAATTTTATTTCCAACCAATTTTGCTTAAGTTCTCGTTGGAAATTGCCAGCTTTAATAGAATAAAAATTTTTAAACTTTTTGAAAGTTCTTTAAAAAGCAAAATTAAAAGAAATAAATATTTTTTCAGGGGAAACGCTGATATGTATTGATGGAAAATGTCTGTCAAAAAAGAAGAAAATTGAAAGCGAAGAGGTGACATTTTTTTTGTTTCTAAATTTGGATATTGTTTAATATGCTTTAGTATATGCTTTGTACAATTCGTAAGTTCTAATAAGCTTTAACAGATGTTCAGCATCATGTTATAGCACACAACTTTCAGGCACAAGTGAAATGTAAAGTGAAAGATGATTGTGAACGTGTAGCTCTTAATGGCTTTCCGTCAAATTCAGAATGCAATCATGATATATGCATTGAATGTCTCACTGATATGATTTCCGATTGCGAAGCAAGTGGTAATCAATTTTGCTAATCCTAATTCAACTGTTATTGTTGAAGTGCGCATACTATTCATTAATAAAAAATGAACTTGTATTAATTGATTACTATTATAATTTCAATTTTAGATTCAATTTTGTCATTAGCTTTTTGTTATTAATGTTGAACTTAATTTAATCCAACACCTAAAAAAAGAAACCAAAATTCTATTTTTTATTACATAATTAAAAATTGTTGTTTGTAAAAAACTAAATTTACAGGAGTAGCTCCAATGTGTCCTCAGCCATCATGTCGTCAGTACTACACGATTGAATCGGTGAATGCATTACGTACACTCTTTCCACAGAAAGCTGAATTTTTTCAGCGATTTGATTTGAGCGAGCGAAAGACGGAACATTTTTGCAAAGACGATTCTGTGACTGTATCCATTTTTAATTTTCTTCGCTCAACTTACGAAATTAATCAGTTCATTAGAATTATGCATCGTAGATAATTAGTTGGAGTTGACTACTTCAAATCGTTAAAGAACGAAATTTAAAAAAACAAGAGAAATTATCCCAATTATTTGAATTAAATCTTCCACCAAAGGTAACTGCTATCATTATAATACCTATGTCTAATTGCTTGCATTTTCAAGAAAGGACAGAAATTTACCATAAACTTATGCGGGAAATATAACCATCAGTGAATTGTTCAAACCCCAAATTTAATCAAATTTATCAATTATAATTTTAGAGAAAGTTTCTCATAACTTTTTAAGTTTGTGGACCTTTCATCTGACTTCGATTTTGCATCAAGATGTATGACTGTACGCATAATGGCCGACGGCGATGAAGAAGCGGAAGGAATTTTAATTTACGATAAGCAGGGAACTGTTGGTGATTTTATTCGTGAAGTTCGTCGTGTTCTTAAAATACTACCTTATGAAAAAGTAATTATTATACTAGTTTGATAATTTTAATCACTACATTCTTATTAAAAATTTGAATATTAGGGCATGCGAAGAAGTTCAGGCGTATAAAAAGTAGTATGTGTTATTGTTTTAATTTTCTTATTAATGTCAAGCATTTAATTATTGAAAATTGCAGACATCAAAATGTGTCAAAGAGCTAAATAGTACGAGTAAATAATTTAAAATCATTATATTGAAGATTTAATTATAAGAAGATAAGGAAAGAAGTTTTAATATATAATAATACCAAATGAAGTAATCATAATTAGCCTATTATAACATTATTTATGCATTCCAATTCCATCATTGTTGGAATTACATAACTTCTCCAAAACCAATTTGTACTATTCATTATTGAAAATATATTTTAAGAATTCTCTTGTCAAAAGATCAAATTTTTGAAATTTAAGTCTAAAATTTCTCAATTTTTCCAAGATATATGGCTATTTTATTAAACGTGAGGATGATGGAAAAGATGGAAATGAGATAGATCAAGAAATTGCCATTGATGCCGTATCGCTAACTAAATGTATCAGTGTATTACATCTGACCTCAGCCTCTGTTGTTCACGTTGATACCGCTGGCATCGTGCAACGTAAATCTCCAAACAAAACAAATATTCCAAAGTGATCATGAATTTATCATCAATCTTATTTTAACAGATCATATCATAAAGTTTTGATCATTTTTATTCTCTTCGCCACATATGCACTCAAAAGCACGCATAACACACGAACACTTAAATGTACTATTCATCTACTTCAGGGGATTACGTAATATTAGTTATAAACATTTTGGTACTCTTTTTTCATTTTGATGCTCTCTTTCTTCCGGTAAACGCGAAGCGGTACAGTAATAATGCAGTTACAGAAATAATTTCCGGAATATAATTATGACTGTGATTGATATTGCTAAGAAAGATAACAATTATGCTGAAAAGTGAAAAGTAGAAGAATGTCTATCATAACAAACAAAGCAAATAGTAGAATTGTAATTTGGCAAAAAATTCTCGGGATTACACATAATTCCACGTCAATGAAAAATATGATTACGAATGAAAACATTCTTATAACTTTAATAAAGAGAACAAATTACGACAGTATCATTGATTGCCCAATATTTAAAATATATTACACAATTAATTTGATCCTTATTTAATTACAATTAATCTGAACATATCAGGTATGAAATTATCCAATTGATTAGACGTCGAAAGCGATTACCATTGCAAATCTATCATCTTTAGTAATACGAAAAATTATAATTAATGCATTTGCTGCAATTATTACACTTACGATTTTATCATAAATATCCTGTAATTAATTCCGCCTGCTATTTCTATGCTTCTATGCTCAAAATTTATTCAAATCTGATTGTTCTAACATAATTTGACAAACTTCTGCCTCTGATTCATGAAGCTCTCTTTGGTAGATATGGAAAACAATCTGAACATTTACATTTGCGCTCCTTTCATTTGCGCGCAGATGCATGAATGCTTTATACCTCTTGTTGTCAGTTATTTATGGTTGCAATTGAAAAAATAAATAATTGAAATTATAGAATAAAAATGCATCAAAACTAAAAGAAAATAACCATATAGTTTCCGAAAATTAAATTCCAATAAGTTTCAGCAAGAAAAGAATGCATGATATTTCACACGATTTTTCTCATGCAGCAACTTCATAGTTAGATTGCACTTTTCAGTATCTTTTCAACATATTTTTTTGCATACTTCGTATTCAAGGTATTATTAATTAATGGGGAAGAAAGATTAATAATATTTTAATGTCATCAATTGTTCCCAATTATTTCCCTATCTTCAAAATTGCAAAATTTGAAATTTTCAAATTTCAAATTTCATCAATTCTTCTTTCGAAATTTTGATTACAGTAGTAATATTATGCATCGCTAAAGGTTTCTCGCAAAAACTTTCTATATTGACATTAAATACATTTAAACTAAAATTTAAAATTGATGACATTAAATGCATTAAAATCAAAATCTCAAATTCAATAAATTCTTTTGCATTTCATACCAAATATCCTTTCATTATTAATCCATCATTTATCTTTTAAAATGAATATCTTTGAAATTCCATATGTTAACGATTTTTGTTTTGTAATTATTTTTAATTATATGAATAACTAATAATCATTAATCAGAAATAATGATATTTGTTAGAAACTTTCATCGTTTGCATGAAAGATTTATCGACCATTTTTACTGAAATAATCTTATATTTCAAATATGTCTACGATCATTCTCCTAACTTAACGATTGTGAAACTATTTGTAGCTAATATTTTAAATGTTAAAATATGATTACACAAATTTAGTTCAGCAAATTATTTGAAATTTGCGATAGTTAACTTATTGATGCGTCACTAACTATTTATTAACAAGTGATAAATTGTTTGATAATGTTTTAATTGCTAAAATTTGATTTCAGAAACTTAGTTTAACTTGTAAACTAATTCTTATAACTTGTAAATAGTTAAGCATTTCTGACATTCGATAACTAATAACTGTTTTAATGATTTTCTATTGTTGCAATTTAAGTAGTTATATTTTGTTATATCTTCAATGGTTTCTTGTAACTAATTAATGCATAATATAAATTAATTTTAATATCTGAAAAGGTAATTGGATGTCAATGATTCAATAATAAGTTCTTAGAGTAACTGGAGAAAAAATATTGCAAAAAATCGAATGAACTTAAACAGAACTTTATTTTTCTTTTTTAGATTTCATCCAATTTATTTCATTCAGATTAATAAATTGCATCATACATACTCAACAACTTTATTGATTGAAATACATTTGATTACTGGGAAATATCGTAAAATGAATTTATTTTTCCTTTTACTCGATGTTATCCTTCCTAATTCTGTCATATTGTTCGCAATTTGGAAAGTTGAAAACGTCGCTGTGAAATGGTACGGTATCAATTTATTGGCCGCATACAGTCTTGCCAGCGTTGGTTATTATGTAAGCCTCGAACTTGAAAGAAAGCTAAAACTATACAACGAAATTTTATTTTCGATGTATGTGTTTGCTATATATTACTTTGCTTTAAACAATTACTAAATATTATATATATACTCAAGGACTTGAATTATTTCCTAAAAAAATCACAAAATAAATTTTCAGTTTTCAAAACTGTTAGCTTTAAAGTATTCACAACAAAAAGTATTGAAAATTACTACATTTTATAGTTATTTTATAGTCAATTTATAGTTAAAAATAATATTTGTAAAATTGCTTTTATGCTTTAATGCAAATTAGTAATTAAGCAATTTTAAGAATATAATTTGTAACTAAATATCATTTGGGTTTAATAATTCCATTTAAACATTTAATAAATATCAAAATTGGAAAGAAAAATGAAATTTTATTATTATTTCAGCTTTTATTGGTTTACGATTTATCTGAAAATGACATCGTTTGTGGTGATACGTTTGATAATATTCTTTTGTATTCTTGAAATATACAGTATTTATGCTTTAAAAACAAAAATGTTGAAAACATTATACAAAAGGTTGATAATTTACATCTGCCACTTTTTGTTTCAACAAATTTCCTTATTGCAAAAAAAAATTACTTCAACTGAATTAATTCGTTATCATTATCCTAATATAGCAATTTAGAAAACTGAAGTATTTTGAAAATTAACGCAACAATAATTACTCAATAAATACAATTGTTCGCTTTGTTTTCTAACTCTAATGAATTTTAGGAAATCGCGAGTGCTTATTTTTATTCACTCATTTGCACAGACAGTTTCAATTCCAGTTGCAATTTTAAGACTTGCCGATAATAAAGGAATTGCGGCATTTGCTGCGACGAGTTATTATGCTGCAAATGCTATTATATATCTTAGTTCGATCACAATATTGTGTGCTGTAAGTTGCTTCTTCTATATATATTGAAATATTTTAATTCAATCAAAATTCGAATTATTCTTTTTGTGATTGTTTTTACAGTTTCACGAAACCATTTTTGGTTAATTAATATTTTAACCTTTTAGCTTCTTTTTTTGACTACTATATATATTATAAAATATTTTGACTTTCACATAGATTTCAATTATTTCACTTAATTACACGAAATTGGTTTTATAATATTTTTAATATTTTCTATTTCATTTCAGTAATTTTAAGAAGAAAATTTATTTTGCTTATTTATACGAACAACAATAAATATCAGTGTATTATTCGACGAATAGTATGGACAAAATATATTCTCAAAAAGGTTTTGAAACTTTCTGACAAAAAAGGCAATCGATAATTTATTTCCATTTCTTAATTACAGGCAGTTCATACAGCTTACAGAAATAAACTATTCCACGAAAATCAACAGTTGAAAAAAGCGCTTAAACCACTCATCTTTTATTTTTTACCGGTTACACTTATCGATCTTTGCATTGCCGGTAAGTTGTTGCAACATTAACTTTTTAGTACTGAAAATATCTAATTTAATTCAGTACTTCATTATCAAAATGAAATGCGTAGTGTTCCTTAATTGGATATATGAAATTCCAACTACAACTCAATGATTAAACTAGCAAATTCTTCATTCGCTAGAGTAATTTAATTGTAATAATATATTATGATAAATTATTTAGATAAATGAAAACTTTGTCAATTTATTATAAATAAAGCTTTACTGCAAATTTTTCAAAGTATATAAATTCAAACAAATTTATTGCACTTTTTTTTATAAATTACTGATTTTAGCAGTATTTTTTATGTTTATTTCTTCGACTCTTTCTAATAAATCAGTTGAGAATTTCTTCGATCGATTGAAGAATAATAAGAATTCGTTTTAAATCACAAATCCAACAATAGGCGAGAAAAATGTTTTGAAGATGAAGAAAAAAGAATTAGAAAGCTGTCGTTAAGCTCAATAATAAACTGCATTACAGTTAGTGCTATTCGATTAACCATTGATACAGATCGGTTGGTAATTTTGTTCCAAATAAATCGTATTATTTTGAAGGTATGATTCAATCGTTTTTTCGTTTTGTTTTTTCTACGGCTTTTATTTCAGAATTACTTTATAAAAATTTACAAATTTTAATAATAATCAATGATTTGAAATTACAGTTTCGTACAACAATAGTGGCATTATGTACGGTTTTCGTTTTGCCACCATTCCGTAAAGCGATGTTTAATTTATTGGGTAATAGACGTCAACAACGCATTGCCGTAGTACTACCACTCACTGAAACTCTTCCGAATGGTTGACAAAATAGGATTTGATTGTATGATCCATGCATATGCCAATTAGTCATATTTGAAATTAAATTAGCTCCCTATTTTACTGAAATGCAAATGAAGCCAAATATATTTGCTGTCGCAAATTCCTCTAGCCACCGATTTGTTTTTGTTACAAATTTCCGTTGTTAGTCCTCTTTAAAATCTTATGATCACAATAGCAATATTATGCATCGCTTAAGGCTTCTCGCAAAAACATTCCATGCTGACATTAAATACATTAAAACTAAATTTAAAATTGATACATTTATTCAAAACGAATATCTTTAAATTTCCATATGTTAGCGAATTTTGTTTTGTAATTATTTTAATTGTATGAATAACTAATAATTAATAATCAAAATTAATGATATTTGTTAGAAGCTTTCATCGTTTGCATGAAAGATTTGCGACCATTTTTACTGAAATAATCTTACACTTCAAAAATGTGTACGATCATTTGCATGGCTAAAAAATTGTGAAACTATTCGTAGCTAATATTTTAATTGTTTAAATTTCATTTCAGAAATTAGTTTAGTGAATTATGCAAAATTAGCAGCAATAGCAATGAAATAGTTAACTTTATGCGGAGCCATTCACTATTTTAAACGTTGAAGTCACTATTTGTTGACAATTGATTAACTAATTACTAACTGTTAGTCATTCTTGATATTCGACCACTAACATCCGTTTTTATGATATTTTATAATATTCATATATCTGCAATGATTCCTTGTAACTAATTAAATAGAGAATTTAAATTGATTTTGATATCTGAAAGGGTAATTTGATATGAATGATTCGATAATAAGTTTTTAGAGTAACAGGAGAAAAAATTTTTCAAAAAATCGAATTAACTTAAATTGAACTTCATTTTTCTTTTTTAGTTTCACTCAATTTATTTCTTTCAACTCAATACATCATATCATACTTATCAACATTTTATCTACTCGCTTTATTGATTGAAATTCATTTGATTACTGGTAAATACCGTAAAATGAAATTATTTTTCCTCTTACTCGATGTTATCCTCCCTAATTCTGTCATACTGTTCGCAATTTGGAAAGTTGAAAACGTTACTGTAAAATGGTACGGTATCAATTTATTGGCTGCATACAGTTTTGGCAGCGTTGGTCATAAAATAGCTTCGATGCTTGAAGTAAAGCTGAATTCATCCAATGAAATCGTATTCTCGATGTAAGTGTTTATTACATATTACAAAAGGAATTTTAAAAAGTTAAGAAATTTAAAAATTGTAAAAACTTCACGAAGTAATAACATTTTTAACAAATCAGTAATCAGTGAGTTAAAAAATATTGTAAATTATACATATAGTTAATCAATATAGCATAAATAGCTTAACGATATGAATTATTAATCCAACGCTATGTTTTAATTTAATAAATTTGAAAAATTAGCTTTTATGATAAAATGGATAAATTTTGTAAATTTCTTTTGTAAAATTGCATTTATGCTTTAATGCAAATTAGTGATTAAGCAAATTTAAGAATATAATTTGTTATCAAATATCATTTGAGTTTACAAAAGAAATTTACAAAATTATTTACAAAATACAAAATTTACAAAAAAATTAAAAATGGAATTATTTTTCCATTGAAATATTTAATGAATGTCAAAATTTCGAGGGAAAGTGAAATTTCTATCGTTTTTTCAGCTTTCATTGGTTTGCATTTTATCTGAAAATGACAACATTGGCAGTGGTACGTTTGATAATATTCTTTTCTATCCTTGAAATATACAGTATTTATGCTTTAAAAACAGAGACCTTGAAGACTTTGTTCAGAAGGTTAGTAAGAATTTTGCTTTTACACCTGTCCTTTATTTCTTTAATAGGTTTTTATATCAAAAAAATTATTTCAATTTAATTAATTCCTTGCCATTATCCCAATTTAGTAATCCGAAAAAATTAAGCATTTTCGAAATTGAATAGGTAAAGATCAATAAGTGAAATTGCGCGCTAATTTCCCTAATTTTCAATGAATTTTAGGAAATCGCGGGTGTTTATTCTCGTTTATTCATTTGCGCAGGTAGTTTCAATTCCAATTGCAAGTCTAAATCTCATTAATAATAAAGCAATTGCAGTATTTGCTAAGATTTGCTATTACAGTGCAAATGCTATCATATATCTTAGTTCGATTGTAATATTATGCGCTGTAAGTTATTTCCATTTAATTACACTGAAATATTTAGTATAATCAAGATTCTTCCTCTTCAGATTACTTTTCTTTCTAATGAATATTTTTAACATTTAAAAGACAAATTCTGTTTTGCTTAATTTTTTATTTCTTCACAATTTCACGAAACCATTTTTGGTTAATTACTATTTTAACCTTTTTAGATTTTTACCTTTTATACATATACAAAAAATATTATAACTTTTATATTCATTTCAATTATTGTAGCATAATTATACGAAATTGGTTAAATAATAATTTTAGTATTTTCCATTTCATTTCAGTAATTTTAAGGAGAAAATTTGTTTTGATTATTAATACGAACAACAATAAATATCAGTTTATTCAGCGTATAATAGGGACAAAATGTATTCTGAAATAGGTTTTGAAGCTTGCTGATAAAAAAAATTCGATAATTCATTTCCATTTCTTAATTACAGGCAATTTATACAGCTTATAGAAATAAGTTATTCAAAGAAAATCAACAGCTGAAAAAAGCTCTTAGGCCACTCATCTTTTATTTTTTACCAATTACACTGTTTGACCTTTGCATTGTCGGTAAGTTATTGCAGTAAATTCCCTAACATTTGAAGTACTGAAAATATTTAATCAAATTCAGCACTTCATTATCAAAAAAAATTTGCAATATTTTTTAATTCGATATATGAAAATCCAAGCGCAACTCGTTGATTAAACTAGCAAATTCTTCATTCGCTAGAGTAATTTAATTGTAATAATATATTATGATAAATTATTTAGATAAATGAAAACTTTGTCAATTTATTATAAATAAAGTTTTACTGCAAATTTTTCAAAGTATATAAATTCAAACAAATTTATTGCACTTTTTTTATAAATTACTGATTTTAGCAGTATTTTTTATGCTTATTTCTTCGACTCTTTCTAATAAATCAGTTGAGAATTTCTTCGATCGCTTGGAGAATAATAAGAATTCGTTTTAAATCACAAATCCAATTTTTGTAATAAAGAGCAAGCAAGAGAAAATTTTAATGGTGAAGGATATAATCAAGTTCAATAATAAACTGTGTTACAGTTAGTGTTATTGGATCAATCATCAATACAAATCGGTTGGCAAATTTGTTCAGAATAAATCATATTATTTTAAGGGTATGACTTAATCATTTTTTGCTTCATTTCTTCTGTGTTTTCATTTTAAAATTACTTTATAAAAAATTAAAATTTTTAATTTTAATCAAAATTACAGTTTCGTGCAACAATAGTGACGTTATGTACGGTTTTCGTCTTGCCACCATTCCGTAAAGCGATGTTTAATTTATTGGGTATTAAACGCCAACAACAGATTGCCGTAGTACTGCCATTTGCTAAAACTCATCCGAATGTTGGATAAAATAACATTTGATTGCATTATGCCAATCATTCGAAACTTTCGCAGAGAAAATGAATTTCTGAGCAATCCTTGCTTTGATTCGATTTTATGTTAAATTTACAGATCGATCGTTTTATATTTGGTATGCACTACTATACACATATGTACACTACTACTATTCAAAGAGTTCAAGCTGACAGTTATTGAATACAAATTGTAAAATGCTAAAATTTACTTCTCATTCTTTGAATAGTATTGTCCGAGAATTACTCTTCTTGAATTCTCTGAAATTTGTGTCGGAAAATTTCATTTACAAAGCTCTTACAGTGTCAACAGCTAAAATCAGCAATGATAAATTATGTGGAAGAAATGATTAGTTAATAAATAAATAATATTTGTGAAATTATTTTCAGAAATACAGATATATATTATAAAAGTCTTTCTCGAATTTTTTTGTTTTACAAGCATTTATATTATCAAAAAGCTATAAAAGAGCAAACTGAAAGGAAAATATTATTAAGCCGATTTATATGACTAAATTTCCAAATCGTAAGCTATTAGAAACATTGCCCAAGAAATAAAAGTCAGCCTAATTATTTTTGCCTGATAATCAAATGTCCCATAATTCAAATTAATTAAATTTTTAAGTAAGAAATTAATGGGGAAAATTTTAAGTTTTCAAAAGAAAAGGAAAGAGATCAAATTTGCAAAGATGGAGAAAGAAAGAGAAATGAAATGAATAATCATAGTGGTGTCGCATTTGTCAACTGAAGTTGGTTCCATGCCATGACTCTTCAAAAGCTGAAATAGGGTCTTTACATGAGTGCATCGAAAATTAAATTTTATCGCTTCAATTTTTTAAAAGATTTTTTAACAAGAAAAATAACCACGATTCGATTTGCACAAATTTTGGATATATAAATATAACGGAATGTAGATGTGATAGCAAAAAGAGAGTGGTAAAATTAAATTCATCATTTTTCCACTGTCATCCTTATATCATTTTCATGAAACTTTTGTTCATTTCTAAAATTAGATACGATAATCGTTGTTATGAATATTTATTATCATTTGCTTCCTTTCTACTACATTTCTTACTTTTGCTACTTCGATTACTACGTAATTCTATGAATAAAAATGAATAGTAATTTTATTTATCGATTGGAAAAGGTAATTTGTGGATTGAAAAAATACAGAAAAAGTAAATGGATGTATTAGTAATTGATTTATTCTGATGCTAATTATATGTTGAAGGTATTTCAGCTAAAACATTTTTTAAAATATCTTATATCCAAGTTTTTATTTACAGATTATACTGAGTGAGGTGTACCATGAAATCTAAGTCTATAAGACAGTCCGTATGTAAGTTATATAATAGGATTTCGAAATTGTGTATCAGTTATATATGATGCCTTGGTCAGTACTTGATGAAGTCCTTTCTTACATGCAGATCCATTTTCCGGATTCTATTACACAAATTGTTGATGTTCATTACCGTAAAATATCACTTACTCTAATAAAATCAATTCGATTAGCAAAATAATCAATAGATGAAAAATGGATTATTAAAATGACAATTAAGAATGTACGATTAGCACATTTTTATTGCAGAAAATCGAGTGTTAAAATTGAGGGAAGGTGAAAAGAGCTATCTTAAAGAGAAAAACGAATAATCGGCGAAGAAAAAGTTAGACAATTTTTTAATGTTGGCACCAATCATAATATTAATCATAAATAATTGTATTAGAAAATTATTATCGATGATTTCTCTCTATCTTCATTTTTGCACCATAAAATGTGTGTCAGGATCAATTAAAGCTATTGATAATATTATTCTCTCACCTGTTCAACAATCATATAAGTGTTACTCTTTGATCACTAAAACATCACGCAAAGTACGGTAGCAAGAGCATTTCTTCTCCATCCTTCATTCAATAATCAGGCTTGAATCAACAAACAGTCTTTCCAATTATTCGTGGCTTATGTATCTTATCATTACAAAGTTTTATTCACTATTTAAAATCATTATTAAAGGAAAAAGTACAGACAGCTCGGAAAAAATTCTAAATACGAGATATCTAAATATTCCTAAATGCAAGGTAAGGTTTCCCGTGAATCCAAGAGATAATTTTTGGGTATGCATTCCATCAGTTGAATTTTGAGGCTAATTGATTCGAATACTTTGCTGTTTTATAACATGTTACTGTGACAATTTTTTCCAAACAAAACCGATTGTTTTAACTTCCAAAATTTTGTCATGTTGCTTAGGCCTGTAAATTCTTGAAATTATATGCTTAGGCCTGCTGAATTCTTGAAACACAGCAGTCTCCAGAAACAAAGTAACTTCTTGAAACACAAAGCAATTTCTACCTCTCTTCACGTGCCAATTCACTCAATTTGGAAAGAGAAAAAATTCAATTAGACAGAGAGAAAAATGGAAGAGATAACGTAAAGAGCATAGGAACAATACATGTAGTGAATGTGAGGTTATGCATACGGTAGCGGAGGATGCTGCAGTGAACTAGCTTAACAACCGTCCGGATTAGTGTTCATACATCCACGGTGGATTTTTTTTCCGGAAATATAATCGAATAATTTGCTTTGCTTATTGGTCATATTTTTATCGTCGTGCACTTCATAGAATCGAAACCGCATAATTATAATAATCACATGATTAGTAAAATTATAATTTCACTTCCGATTATTCCGTAATTAATTTTCTTGTTGCCTTGAAAGTAACATTTCTGAAATAGAATTAATTTTCGTCAAAAGCACAAATTTTACTTTTCTTCAAAATCTGTTTTTTATAGAAAAAGGAAATGCAATGTTGTTTGATTTGTACATACAATTTCTATTTTTTACATTATGCAATTTTGTAGATTATATAAATGAATTGCTCCCTCTTCCAAATCAGCCAGCGATAAAATTGACGAAATAGATCTCTCTTCATTATTAATTGTTTTCGTTAGTGATTAATTGAGGATGATGGTAGACTCTATGAAACTTCTGAGCAGCCTTTTCCTGAATTTTATGGCTTATCATTGTTCTAATAATCGAGTTTATTATTTTTAACCAACTTAAGCATTAAATGAATTTCACATTGTTCATTAAGCATTTGTAAAAATCATCTTCCATGATATTTCATTGCAGCAAAATGAGATAAGAACAAATTTCCTGCTAACTTTATAAATAATTCTAATAGAATTTCTCTCAATAAGAAGAAAACGAATACTTTTCAAACAGTTTTTAAACAAAAATTTTATTGTAATAACATCAATTGCATATTTTCAATAATATTTGCAGGAATTTTGGATTATTTACTATAATCCATTTAATTAGTAATAAGAAGTGGAATTCTTATTACTAATTATTTGATTGTTCTAATAATACTGTAAGTTAAAGTGATGAACAAATATTTTTGCTGTTGTCGTATTAGTTATTTAAGTTCACTTAGCTGTCAATATTTTTCTGCTTTTTCAGAGCAAAATTATCAACTGCTCAAAAAAATGTACGAGATTTCCTTGCATTTCTTCAACCGATCACAAATATTGCAGGCAGCGTATGTATCATACATGTTTTATATCGCATATTTTAACAAAAATAGAATATGAAATACATTAGGTATTAATTCTCAAAGAACATATCATAAATTTCAGTGGTTGAGTAATATTGTTAAAGCATTACTAAATATTGGGTCCGCTAGCAGGAAACGAGTGTGGGTATGACCATTCAAATAATGCTTTGATTGGTGGACACTCCTCATATCCTTATTATCCATACAACAGTGAATAGAGAATGTATGATCCGTATACGCCGACGTATTATTATTGCGATCACTATTCATGCTACTGTAGTTATTATCGTGGTTAACTGTGAAAATGTACAGATTAAAAAATCCTTTATAATTGATATAAAGTTTTGTTTGGTATTGCATTCTATAGTTATTAAACACATGATACACTGAATAAATTTCAAGAATATGTCGAAATGCATAAGTAATTATCATGAAGGCTTCCCGCAACCCTAACACAATTTGTGATGCATAAACTAATCAGTAATTTATGGAATTAATGTAATTTTTGCATTACAAATTGTTAGCTAAAGTAGCAAAACTTTTATTCTTTTAATTTGTATGTCAAAAAATCAACCTGCTACTTCCAGTTATGATATCAGTTTAATACATAGCAACATGAATCCAATATACTGCTAAGATACAAAGGTGAACATAATTTAATCCGAGCATTATGTCCAGATCATAACCCAGTTGATAAAATGATTTATTTCAGATTAATCAAGCAGATAATGATGGAAAGAGCAAAATAATTTCTGCAAATGGGACGGTATGCTTAAGAATCGTCTAATTTAAAATATTACAGAATTAATACAGCTATCGCTTAATACTATAATAATGATACAGTGGATTTTATACAATGATGTAAATAAAGACGTAATCATTATGAAAGTGAAAAATCATAATCAATTTACTAAAATTATGCATCGTGAGGTGATTAGCAGAATTTGTCCATTTTTAAAGGTTAAAACAAAGTTTATAGGTTTCAATTGTTTTAGTTTAATTAAATAAAATTGATTAAATAATAATTTAACTATTATTTTGAAGGTACGATTTAATAATTTTTTTTGCTTCACTTTTTCTGTTGTTTTCATTTCGAAATAACTTTGTAAAAATTTAAAAGTCTTCATTTAAATCAATAATTTGAAGATACAGTTTTGTGTAATACTACTGGCATTATGTACAGTTTACGTTTTGCCACCATTCACCAACAACAAATTACCGTAGTACTAATCGAATGGTGAACGAAATAACGTTTCATTGCATGATCTATGACATGTGCCAATTAGTTATATTAAAAATTAAATAAATTCCCTATTTTATTAAAATGTAAGTAAAATAAATATATTTTTTGCAGCAAATTTCTTTAGCCAATGATTTGTTTTTGCTGCCAAAACGCTTTTTAAGAGTTCCATTAATTCTTAAATCATTAAATTATCTTTTGAAATATTATTTTTTAAAATATTTTTACAACTTTTTGACACTAATCGTATAACTGAAATTAATTTTATGACTTCAAAAAAGGTAGCAAATTACCAGAGCAACAATGACGACCGAATATTTAAAATATATGAAGCAATTAATCAGATTATAATTTATTTATAATTAATATGAACATATCAAATATGAAATTACCCAACTGATTTCAAAATTTGACAAAGTTCTGCTTTTGGTTCATGAAGTTCTCTCTGACAGATACGGAAAACAATCTGAACATTTGCGCTCCTTTCGTTTGCGCGCAGGTGCATGAATGCCTTATACTTCTTGTTGTCAGAATGCAGTATTTCTGGTTGCAATTGGATGAGCTAATAATTAAAATTAAAATATATTCAATAACTTTTATCACATTTCTTTGCTTAAATTTTTTCATAATATTATTTATCTTTCGTGAAATTTGAAATTTTATTTTAATGCAAACAATTGTTCTAAAATAGATAAATTTAAAGATTTTCGAAGGCATTATAAATTCCTCTTTCAAATCCTTTGATTACAATAGTAACATTATACACCGTTTAATCTTGTTAGTAAACACTTTCCATAATGACATGAAAATATTTGCTGCATTTGTTTACTGCTTTATATTTAACTGATTTTAATTGTTGACAGTAGAAGTATGTAATTTTTGAGTTATCCGTTAATTTGTGTAAGAGAAACTGTTAAGACTCAATCTAACACACACACACACACACACACTTAATTGGATTATTACTCAATGAATAGATATTCAAAGTAGATTGTTGCTATTTAATCGGTTATTATGATGTTTTTGATTAGATTATGAGGTTGCTACGGCCAGGTTATTATTTTCCTTTTAATTAATTTGTTGTTATATAAGGTTGCTTCGATAAAATTATATTATCAGTAAAATATTTCAAATCTATAATCTCTTTTTTCTAGCCACTTCCGTCATTTAGTCATTTTCAAATTTTAGTACGCAATCGTCCAATATTCATTGTTTTCTGCTTCATAATTTGAGCTTGGAAATCGTATAAACAAAAAATTACGAAAATTTGAAAATGTCACATTTAATTATGTTTCAAATTATTAAATTAGAATAATACAAAGAAATTACCATTTGACATGGATTATACGTTTCCATTAATTGGTTATTTAATTAACTTAATTTAGATAAAATGTGAAATCGTCATAAGCTGTCTTAATTAAACGTTTAAATTTCATTGCCGTGTCTACCATTTGACATGGATCATATGTTTGCATTAATTAGTTACCCAGCCAATTTAATTTTGGATAAAATTTGAAATCATCATGAGCTATAATAACTATACATCTAAAAACGAATATCTTGGAATTTCCATATGATAGCGATTTTTGTTTGTAATTATTTTAAATTGTATGAATAACTAATAATCAATAATCAAAAATAACGATATTTGTTAGAAACTTTCATCGTTTGCAGGAAAGATTTGACGACCATTTTTACGGAAATAATCTTATATCTCAAAATTATCTACGATCATTATCATGACGTAAGAATTGTGGAACTATTTGTGCAAATATTTTAAATGCTTGAATTTAAATTCAGGATTTAGTTTAATGAATTGTACGAAATCAGCAGCAATAGCAATGAAATGGTTAACTTTATGCTGAGTGAGCCATTCACTACTTAATCGTATTGACAATTGACTAATTAATTGATAACTGTTAGTCATCTGTGATATTCGATCACTAACATCTGCTTTTATGATATTTGATAACATTCATATATCTGCAACGACTCTTTTTAACAAATTAAATATTGAATTTAAATTGATTTGTTATCTGAAAAGTTGAATATCAATGATTCGATAATAAATTTTTATAGTAACTGCGGAAAAAATTTTGTAAAAATAGGAAAAACTTAAGTTGAACTTTATTCTTCTTTTTTAGTTTCACTCAATTTATTTCTTTCAACTCAATACATCATATCATACTTATCAACATTTTATCTACTCGCTTTATTGATTGAAATTCATCTGATTACTGGTAAATACCGTAAAATGAAATTATTTTTCCTCTTACTCGATGTTATCCTCCCTAATTCTGTCATACTGTTCGCAATTTGGAAAGTTGAAAACGTTACTGTAAAATGGTACGGTATCAATTTATTGGCTGCATACAGTTTTGGCAGCGTTGGTCATAAAATAGCTTCGATGCTTGAAGTAAAGCTGAATTCATCCAATGAAATCGTATTCTCGATGTAAGTGTTTATTACATATTACAAAAGGAATTTTAAAAAGTTAAGAAATTTAAAAATTGTAAAAACTTCACGAAGTAGTAACATTTTTAACAAATCAGTAATCAGTGAGTTAAAAAATATTGTAAATTATACATATAGTTAATCAATAAAGCATAAATAGCTTAGCGATGTGATTTATTTCGCAAAGAATCTCAATTTGAAACGCAACGTTAACCAAACGCTAAGTTTTAATTTAATAAATTTGGAAAATTAGTTTTTATGATTAAAATAATAAATTTTGTAAATTTTTTTGTAAAATTGCTTTTATGTAAAATTTTTATAAAATTGTTTTAATGCAAACTTGAAATTAAGCAATTTTTAGGATATAATTTGTTACCAAATGTCATTTGGCTTAAAAATTCCATTTCAATATTTAATGAATATCAAAATTGGGAAGAAAAATTTCTGTTATTTCAGCTTTCATTGGTTTGCAATATATTTGAGAACGATGACATTCGCAGTGATACGTTTGATAGTTTTCTTTTGTATTCTTGAAATATACAGTATTTATGCTTTCAAAACAAAGATCTTGAAAACTTTATTCAAAAGGTTCGTAGTAAGGATTTTGTTTTACAACTGTCATCCTTTGCTTCAACAAATTTTTTTACATCAAAAAATTTCCAACATAATTAATTCGTTTCCATTACCTCAATTTAGCAATTTGAAAATTATTGCATTTCGAAATTAAGTAAATAAAAATAAATGAAATAGTTCGCTTTAGTCCCTAATTTCTGACGAATTTTAGGAATTCACGGGTGCTTATTCTCGTTCATTTATTTGCGCAGGTAGTTACAATTCCAATTGCAAGTTTAAAGCTCATTAATAATAAAGCAATTGCAGTACTTGCTGCGTTATGCTATTACAGTGCAAACGCTATTATATATCTTACTTCAATAATAATAATGTGTGCTGTAAGTAATACTCCTTTAAATACGTTGAAATACTTCGTATAATCAAAATTCGCACCAATCCTTTTCCGATTACTTTTCTTTCTAATCAATATTTTTAACATTTAAAAGACAAATTCTGTTTTGCATAATTTTTTCATTTCTTCACAATTTCACGAAGCCATTTTTGGTAAATTACTATTTTAACCTTTTTAGCTTTTTTTTACCTTTTATACATATACAAAAAATATTATAACTTTTATATTCATTTCAATTATTTTAGCATAATTATACGAAATTGGTTAAATAATAATTTTAGTATTTTCTATTTCATTTCAGTAATTTTAAGAAGAAAATTTATTTTGCTTATTAACACGAACAACAATAAATATCAGTTTGTTCAGCGTATAATAGGGACAAACAAAATGGTTTTGAACCTGCTGATATAGAAAGAAATTCGATAACTCTTCCATTCCTTAATTACAGGCAATTTATACGGCCTACAGAAATAAATTATTCAAGGAAAACCAACAGCTAAAAAAAGCGCTTAAACCACTCATCTTTTATTTTCTACCAATTACGCTTATCGATCTTTGCATAGTCTGTAAGTTATTGCAATATTAACTTTTACGGTAATGAAAGTATTTAATCATATTCAGTACTCCATTAACAAAAGAAAATATTTTTTAATTCAATAAATGAAATTCTAACGACAAGTCGGGGATTGGTCTAACAAATCTTTCATTCACTCAAATTAATTGCAATTATATATTATGATTAATTGCTCAGATAAATGAAAACTTTGTCAATTTATTATAAATAAAGTTTTACTGCAAATTTTTCAAAGTATATAAATTCAAACAAATTTATTGCACTTTTTTTATAAATTACTGATTTTAGCAGTATTTTTTATGCTTATTTCTTCGACTCTTTCTAATAAATCAGTTGAGAATTTCTTCGATCGCTTGGAGAATAATAAGAATTCGTTTTAAATCACAAATCCAATTTTTGTAATAAAGAGCAAGCAAGAGAAAATTTTAATGGTGAAGGATATAATCAAGTTCAATAATAAACTGTGTTACAGTTAGTGTTATTGGATCATTCATCAATACAAATCGGTTGGCAAATTTGTTCAGAATAAATCATATTATTTTAAGGGTATGGCTTAATCATTTTTTGCTCTATTTCTTCCGTTGTTCTCATTTCAAAATTACTCTATTAAAATTTGAGATTTTTAATTTTAATCAAAGTTACAGTTTCGTGCAACAATAGTGACGTTATGTACGGTTTTCGTTTTGCCACCATTCCGTAAAGCGATGCTTAATTTATTGGGTATTAAACGTCAACAACAGGTTGCCGTAGTGCTACCACTCACTAAAACTCATCCGAATGTTGGATAAAATAACATTTGATTGCATAGTTTATGACATATGCCAATTAGTCATATTAAAAATTTAATTGTTTGCCTATTTTATTGTGACGTAAATTTACTCAAAAATATTCGTTGCAGCAAATTTCTTTAGCTATCGATTTGTTTTTGCTACAAATTTCCGTTACTTGTCAACTATCGGTTATCATTACCAATAACTAATGCTAGTTATTTTCTTGAATCCAATTTTCATTGCAATATTTTGCAATTATACCTTCTCCCAAAAATAAGTCTCATAACCTTTCCTCATAACTTTAACAGAATAACATTTGGAAACGAAGAAATAATTACTTTAAAAAATATGCCATAAATAATGAATAGACAATAAGTTGTGAAAATATTAGCAGCTAATGCAGAGAAACATAGTGGAAATTGAAATTATATTTAATAAAATAATTAGTGTCAGTTATCAATTCGCAATTATCGCTTCTTATTCAATTAATACTGAAATCAAGTTTTGTTTTCTTATTTTCAAATCCAAAATGATTCATCTTCCATCAATAATAAAACTCTCCAACGACCTTTGTCTGCGAAACAACAAACTTCTCAAGTCAAAAATTTCATAATATCTTTCTCATCTTCTTCGATCTTCCTTGAATTCTCTTGTCTTACTTCATACTTCTCTTTCCTGAGCCATTTCATCTCTTATTAAGTTCGAAAACATTCAGTTTCAACAGAAAGAATCTTTTCTTTCCCGATCATTCGAAGTGTTTCGCAGAGAAAATGAATTTCTGAGCAGTCTTTGCTTTGATTCGATTTCATGTTAAATTTACAGATCGATCGTTTTATATTTGGTATACACTACTATACACATATATACACTACTACTATTCAAAGAGTTCAAGCTGACAGTTATTGAATACAAATTGTAAAATGCTGAAATTTACTTCTCATTCTTTGAATAGTATTGTCCGAGAACTATTCTTTTCCTTGAATTCTCTGAATTTTTTGTTGGAAATTTTTAACAATCTTTATTTTTGCCCTATGTGTAATCAACAACTAATGCTATTATAATACATTGAAAGAATGAAAATGGAATTCACCGATTTGTTCAATATATTTTTCACTTCCATAATTAATGAAGCATTTTGCAATAGCATTTTAAAATCATCAATCAATATTTGATATCAAAAATATCCCATTTTTACATCATGACTATTTACATTCAATTTGCTCTGAATCATCATTAATTCGTTTTAAACCAATTCCAGTGCAATATATAATATTTCATTTCTACTAAATCGAAACCACTCTAATTCTATTTAATATTGTTTGATGCAATATATTTGTATCAATCAAAAATTGTAATATATATTTGAATATTGATACTGGAATCAGTTCACTTCAATTTAGTATTATTTATTTCATGTAAAAATTCATGTGAAAAAAAATTTAAAAAAGCCTTAATTATGCAACATTGGTAGAATTCCCCATAAGATATGCAAATGATAAACGAAGCCCTTACAGTGTTTCAAAATTTGACAAACTTCTGTTTCTATTTCATGAAGCTCTCTTTGATAGATACGAAAAACAATCTGAACATTTACATTTGCGCTCCTTTCATTTGCGCGCAGATGCATGAATGCTTTATACTTCTTGTTGTCAGAGTGCGATATTTGTGGTTGCAATTGGAAGAGTTATTAATTAAAATTAAAATATATTCAATAACTTTCCATCAACGCTTTTTTGCTTAATTATTTTTCAAAATATTGCTTGTCTTTCAAGAAGTTAAATATCAAGATCTGAAATTAAATAAATTCCTTTTGCATTTCACTTCAAAAATTATTACATTACCAATCCATCATCTTTCTTTCAAAACGAATATCATTTAATTTCCATATGTTAGCGATTTTTGTTTTGTAATTAAAAAAATAAATGAATATTTAATTGAACGAATAACTATCAATCAATAACCGAAAATAATGATATTTGTTAGAATTCCAGAAATGTCCATGATCATTCTCATAACTTAAAAATTGTGAAATTATTTTAAATGCTTTGATTTCAGAAATTTGATTTCGTAAAAAGCCTGAAATTAGCAATTGTATCAATGAAATTGTCAACTTTTTGCTGAGCCATTTATATAGATTTTAATCATTAAATTCTATTTGTTGACAAATAATTAATCGTTTGACAACTGCTAAACATTACCGACATTCAACCACTAATGCCTGTTTTTGTAATATTTCACAATATTCGTTATCTATACATGTAATTAAATAGTTATATTTTGCTATGTCTTTAATGATTTCTTGCAGGTAATTAAATATATAATTTTGATATTTGAAAAAGTAATTAGATGTCAACGATGTCATACAAGACTTCTAGAGTATTTGTCGAAAAAATTTCGCAAAAATTGAATAACCTTAAATTGAACTTTATTCTTCTGCATATTCTATTGGTAGAGAAATAAATTATCAAAAAGATGACGCTTGAATTACAATAAAATTTTCGTTATTTAGCATTCTGTTAAAAACAAGAAGAAACAAACAAATGCAAAAGAATAAATAAATCGAAGTGGAAAATTGTTTGGCTCCAGATAATACTAAAATTGTTATTATGAATCGAAAATGATTTACCGAACCATAAGTTTGTCAATATTAATTATTGTTTTAGCACTAATTAGCAACAATCATTTAGTGCTCCATTTCAAATTAATTTATATTAATTTTGATTTTAGTGTCACATTTTTCCTTCATCACTATCAATGAGCAGATTTTCATGTTTCAAACTAATTACTGAATTTTTAGATTTCATTCAATTTTTGTTTCAGCTTAATACATCACATCATATTCACTCAACATTTTATCTACTCGCTTTATTGATTGTAATTCATTAGATTACCGAGGAATACCGTAAAATGAACTTATTTTTCCTTTCACTCGATGTTATCCTTCCTAATTCCATCATATTGTTCGCAATTTGGAAAGTTGAAAACGTTACTGTAAAATGGTACGGTATCAATTTATTGGCTGCATACAGTCTTGCCAGCGTTGGTTTTTATGTAGGCCTCGAATTTGAAGTAAAGCTGAAATCATCTAGCGATGTTTTATCTTCGATGTAAGTGTTTGTTACACATTACAAAGGAAATTTTAAAAATTACGAAATAGTTGAAAAATAAAAAAATTTCACAGGTAATATTATCATTAACAAATCAGCAATTAGTAGGCGTGTTAAATAATATTGAAAATTATACATATAGTTAATCAACATAATATATATAGCTTTATGATTTGAATTATCACAAGTAACATTATCATTGACAAATCAGCAATTAGCAAGGTCATTCATTCAAAGTTTATTCATTTAATCCAAAAAAAGCTTATTTGTTACATTCATAATGTCCACCCAATTTATATTTTAATTGAATAAATTTGAAGAATTTAATTTTATGCTTAAATGAATAAAATGATTCATAAATTCGAATATTATTATAAAAACCATTTTATGTTCCACTCTCTCGAATATTGCGATTTTCCACACTAATTCGCTGTTTACTATATTTGAGAAAATATGCATAATATCACATAACATTAAATATATTATTATTTACATTGCAATCCAAGTTTTACTAAAATTATACTTTAATGCAAATTAAGCAAGTTTAAGAATATAAACTGTTGCCAAATATCATTTGGGTTAAATAATTCCATTTGAATACTTAATGAATATCAAAACTGGAAGGAAAAATAAAATTTTTTGGAAAGAAAATAATTTTTTATTTCAGCTTTCATTGGTTTACAATTTATCTGAAAATGATATCGTTTGTGGTGATACGTTTGATAATATTCTTTTGCATCCTTGAAATATACAGTATTTATGCCCTAAAAACTAAGATCTTGAAAACTTTTTTCAAAAGGTTGGTAAGAATTTTGTTTTTACACCTGTGATTTTTTGCTCCCACATGTCAAAAAAATTATTTCAATTCAATTAATTCTTTTCCGTTATCCCAATATAGAGATTTGAAAAAATTAAGCATTTTCGAAATTAAATAAATAAAGGTTTGTCCATAAATGAAATTGTACGCTTCTTTCCCTAACTTGTAATGAATTATAGGAAATCGCGAGTATTTATTCTCGTTTATTCATTAGCACAGGTGCTTTCAATTCCAGTTGCAAGTTTAAATCTCATTAGTAACAAAGCAGTTGCAGCATTTGCTGTGATATGCTATTATTGTACAAATGCTATTATATATTTTAGTTCAATCATAATATTATGCGCTGTAAGTTGTTTTCTTAATTATACTGAAATCGCTAGTATAATCGGAATTCGATCCATTCCTTTTCTAATTGTTTTTATTGACTATTTTAATCTTAAAGGACAAATTTAGTTTTGCCTAATTTTTTTGTTCACAATTTCATGAAACCATTTTTGGTAACCTTATTTAGCTTCTTTTTTACTAATATATATTATAAAATATTTGACTTTCACTTAGATTTGAATTACTTCAGTTAATTATACGAAATTGGTTAAATAATAATTTTAGTATTTTCTATTTCATTTCAGATTTTAAGAAGAAAATTTATTTTGCTTATTTATACGAACAACAATAAATATCAGTGTATTATTCATCGTATAATAGGGACAAAATATATTCTCATGAAGGTTTTGAACTTGCTGATAAAAGATAACTTCGATAATTCATTTCAATTTCTTGATTACAGGCAATTTATACAGCTTATAGAAATAAATTATTCAAAGAAAACCAACAGTTGAAAAAGGCTCTTAGACCACTCATCTTTTATTTTTTACTGATCACACTGATCGACTTCTGCATTTTTGGTAAGTTACTGCATTAAATTCCCTAACATTGAAGTACTGGAAATATTTAATCAAATTCAGTACTTCATTATCAAAAAGAAGTGGCAGCATTTGTTAATTCGATATATGCTTATTTTTTCAACTTTACTTAATAAATCAGTTGAAAATTTGTGCGATCGATCGGAATATAAAAAGAATTTCTTTTAAATCCAATTTTTGCTAATAGAAGAACAAGCGAGAAAATAATTTTTATAATGAAGAATAATAAGTCGCCGTCAATTTAATAATAAACAATATTACAGTTAGTGTTTTTTTATCAATCATTAAAACTGATCGGTCGGTAATATTATTCCGTACAATAAGTATTATTTTAAAGGTATGATTTAATCATTTTCTCGCTTGATTTTTTCCCGTGTTTTTTTTATTTTTAAAGTTACTTTATGATAAGTTACAAATTTTAATTTTGATCAATGATTTGAAGTTACAGTTTCGTGTAACAGTGCTGGCATTATGTACGGTTTTCGTCTTGCCACCATTCCGTAAAGCGATGTTTAATTTATTGGGTATTAAACGTCAACAACGGATTGCCGTAGTACTGCCATTTGCTAAAACTCATCCGAATGTTGGATAAAATAACATTTGATTGCATAGTTTATGACATATGCCAATTAGTTATATTAAAAATTTAATTATTTGCCTATTTTATTGTGACGTAAATTTACTCAAAAATATTCGTTGCAGCAAATTTCTTTAGCTATCGATTTGTTTTTGCTGCAAATTTCCATTACTTGTCAATTATCGGTTATCATTGTCACCAATAACTAATGCTAGTTATTTTCTTGAATTCAATTTTCATTGCAATATTTTGCAATTATACTTTCTACCAAAAATAAGTCTCATAACTTTTCCAAACTAACAGAATAACGTTTAGAAAGGAAGAAGTAATTCTTTGAAAAAGAAAAATAGTTAAAATTATAAATGCCATAAATGATGAAGAAACAATAAGTTGTAAAAATATTAGCAACTAATGTAGAAAAACATAGTGGAAATTAGAATTGTAATTAGCAAAGTACTTAGTGTCAGTTATCAATTCGCAATTATCGCTTCTAACTCAAATTATATGGAAATCAACTTTTGTTTTCTTATTTTCAAATCAAAAATTATTTATAAAAAACGATATCATTGATTTGCAAATATCATATTAGTCTAATGATGTAATCAATAGTTTTTAAAACACATAATATTTTAAAAAGGAGCGAATTGCTGCAACTTTTTTGTTCTCTCCGAAAATTAAAAAATGTACTTTCAGATAATTGGCACATTGATTTTTTTGCATTATTTGGTAATGCATTGTTGATTTTCACCTATGTCTTTTGGTCTAGCCTTAAAATATAAAATGATATTAACATGAATTTTGAGTGCTTACATATTCAAGCTTGAACTGTTTACAATTTCTTGAACTGTTTACAATTTGCTTACAACTTTAACTGCTTACAATTGCAACTTGACCGAAGAAAGCGAATTACCTGTAGCTATTTAATTGATCTAAAGTTGTGAAAAAGTCGCATGTTTGTGGCATAATAAGCGGCATTGATGTAGCTATTGGACTGTATGCCCAAGATTTATGATTTTATGATTTATGATTTATGAAATGTACGTGATGTAATTGTCAGCTATCTAAGGTGGATAGGGAACTATACTAAATACTCTCCTGAGACATTCTAAATAACGATATGGATACAGAATTCTACCGAAAATGAAATATATAATATTCCGGAAATATATAAGCCATCTGTTGTTGCCCGAACGAAATCAAGACGATTATCAATACGGCATGATGAGTAATCATAGCATTAATCGATAATCTATTTCTAATAATTTCTTTGCTTTTGGAATACTTTAATAATAATCATGCGAGAGTTTTTTAGATGGTTGATTATCGTATAGTTTCAAAATTCTTACCAAAAACACATCTCCACCAATGTCGTTGCATCCTTGTTATACTTTTCCCGTAAGCAGTTAATATAACATGATGATATGCTCAAAAGTATTTTCAGAAAATTCCAAGAAATACGGAAAGATCGATTCAGCATTCCAACTTGATATAGATAAAACATGTCTAGTTGTAACTTTTTCCGTTTCCTGACAATTAATTTGAACAGAAAGAATGTGGTGTAAACATACCTACATCTTATTGCTGATTCGCCGCTGATCTTATTGAAGTATTGCATATTAATTCTAACCGGTATTACAGATTCCGGCATTAAGAAAGGTAGAATGGAGTGAATATAACTGTACAAGAACCATCCAAGTATTTGACGGAGACAAGAAAATCCATGAATATAGAAGCACAGGGTGTGGAATTTATCGAAACAGTTCCTATCAGTGATATCAATTCTTTTAGTTTCATTGCTTTGTTTGCACCAATTTATCGTTGATGTGTTCTTCCCATCATCCTACACACTTGTAGGCCTAAAGTCGTAGTGAGTGCTTTAGCAGAATTTACCTACAAAAGGTTTGTTGTATTTTCAAATCAAACCTCATCATTGTCATTGTAAAGAAAAAAATCTCTTAAACTATATGAGCTGGCAATTGTAAATAATTATGAATCCATTCTTTTTCTTTTTTTTTCTTTCTCTAATTTTAGGGTTAGCTTACACGGTAATCCATTAGACTGCACGTGTTACGTGGAAGAGTTGAAGCGTCACATGTTGGATCGTTATGTTTATCGGCGTGAGCTGCAATACGAACATACTTGTTGTGCAACACCTGAACATCTTCAAGGCACACCTGTATACAGGTAATACTATATTCCATCGAAAAAATTATCTCAAATACCAACATATAAGATAGCTAATAAAGTTAAGAAATTTGATGCATAATTATTAATTACAAATTTTGTAATATACTTGAAACAAAAATAATTTTTTAACAAAAATTTAAACCGTATTTCTTTTTTGGAAAAAAGAAATAAAATAAAATAAAAGTAAAATAAAAAATTCATAAAATTTTTTGTTGAAAATTTAAATTCGAATTGCTTCCTAGTTTTTTAATTAAAATTCTTAATAAAATTTGTTAATATTTTATTTTATAGACTTGATCATGTTGCTGATTGTCCATTTTTATTCGGCGCTCGTTACGGTTTATCACAATTTTCTGAAATTGAAATTTTATTTTTATTTCTTATCATTTTTGCATTATCAGCTGCCTTGTTGATTTTGGTTGCATACAAACGATCAGAACGACGACAAAAAGTTTTGCTTTATTCTCATTTTTCTCAATTTTGAACCTCAACCTCTTTTTTTGATAAATAAGAAAACTTTTAAAATATAATTAATATTATTGTAATTTGCGGAAGAAATATGCAGACATAACAGAATCACAATCAAGGATAGCATTGACACTGTCACATCATCTAAGCAATTCACCAACATCATTAACTGAACCATTAAGTCCACTGCCGAAATCACCGATTTCCGGGATTTCAACGAAAATGCCATCACCACCGCCTTCCATTCTACCCATTATTTAATTCGCAAGTCCTTGTTAATTTTTCAAATGAATTTAATTTCTGATTATTGAAAGAAAGATGAAAAATTTCAAAAGTGAAATATTAAGAGTTTCTAATTATAAATATAAAATTTCAAATGTTTCGGAAATTTGATTTTGTTGTAATCTTTCTTTTTTTCCTAATGTTTGTGTCTACGGGTAGTATAAAAAATCAGAGTACCATAGTTTTATATTTTCTTCATTATAATAAGTACCATAGTTTTTATATTTTCTTCATTATAATATTTTCTTCATCATTTTTTTTCTTCATTATAAGTTGAATTTATTTTGTTTGAACTTATTAAAAATTTCATTAATGCTTCAATCTTATTATAATAAAAATCGAATACTTTCAATGTATATGAGCGTCAAAATAATTTTGACTTAAATAATCCTTCAGTTATTAACCACTTGAATTTAGTTAATATCATTTGGAAAAAAACGTTATGTAAAATTTGCATTGATTTATTTATTTAACTGCCAATTAACTATAACTTCAAATATTTAGTATTGTCAACAGGTTGATAGATTCGATCACATTCTGCAAGTCATTCATCAGAAGAATATAATAAAATCATGATTAATATAAATTTCATTAATTCATTTTGTGCTATTTAATATTCAATTAAATATTCCATATTTCTTTTATTTATTTCTTGTGATAATAATGTAATGATCTGTCAGGTATTCAAAGTAAACAAATGGATAAATTTGGATAGTAACTAATTACCTGCTTGACTCTGTTTTAATTGATTCGTTATAAATGCTTTAATGAATAGAATAACATGATTTACACTGAACAAAAACCATTCATTAGTTTGAAATATTATTCATAAGAGATTGCTATAAATTACACCGCAAAGAGATCCCAAACAGGAAATTAAAAATTTTTGATTTGAACTTGAAAAAAGACTGTGAAATTATTCAATGAATAGTTAAGGATATGAAATTAAAAATGAAACAAAACATTTCGAATAAAAGATAAAACTTATATTAAATAGAAATTTTCAAATTTTTAATATTATTTCTAATTTATAAATTAATCCATATTTACCTATTGCCACAAAGCATTTTATATTTTCCATTCCTAATAATTCTTTGATTAGAAATTTGGTAAACGTTTTAGAAAATCATTCGAATTTTTAACCAACAATTAACTAAATTAAATTTTCTGTTTGATCGATTATTTTTGAAATTTAATATTACATGATGAAAGCGACAAATGAAGACGGAAAAAGGAAGTTAACATAACAATAATAATAACACAGTTCCAGCAGGTATTTTGTAAACAAATGCATCAATCAATTTCAGTAAATTCTGAAAGAATTTTTTTATTACGCTTTAATGACAGCTTTTTTTGCTCATTTAAAAAATCAAAAGTGCAATATTTCACGCTATTCATAACACCTAAAATAATGCTTCACTAATATTTGCTGAGTATATCAATTTATACCTTAAAGAAATTTACCTGATAATGTTATCGGAATTGATCGACAATATGCTGATTATTTGATATATAAGAAATTTCATTCCATTTATTTCAGGCAGTTAGATATAATTCAACCAGCAAAAATTTAATGATCTCCACTACCATAAGTTGTAGTAATTTATTGATATAATAATGATAATAAAAAATAAAAACACAGGTAAATGTAAACGTGTAAACATGTAAACGTGACTGTTTCATTACGCTTACAATAATAAGTATAAAATACTGAAAATAAAACAGATTTTTGCTTTTAATAGAAAACAAAATTCATCGAAAAACTCTAATGTAAAGTTTGCCTTTTGGTCAAAAAATTTGAAAAAGTAAATAAATATCAATAAAATATATTAAGCAAGCAAACTATAATGGATTATCAATGATTTATTCCAATATATAATAAGAATTGAATCACATATTTTTAAAAATTTAATAATAAAAAATAAGAATGATACATATTCATGGTTACTTCCTTATGATCAATTCCTTTATTCTTCTATTCTTGCTTTGAGTATAAATTGGATATTTATTCACCTCACTTCATATCTTATCATCTAAATAAAAATTCTCTAAATCTCAATCAAAATCATTCTTTAATTTCAAGCCTTCATATTAGCTATATAAATTTTAATAATATCTCATTATTTTCATAAAAATTGAAAAATAAGTTCCTACCTTTATATTATTGACACCTTATTATGGCGTCAATTCTTTTTGATGTGAATGACGTGATTGATTTTGTTATCTTAGCTGATTTCATTAATTACAATATTCAATTAATTTACTCGATGAAAAATTTTTGTTTTGTTACTTGAAATTTTCAGTTTTCTTTTCATTTTTTGATAGCAAAAAAATTGTCGAAATATATGAGATTTTAAATGTAATTTAAAATTAATCTTCGAGAAAAAAACGATCTTCATTTGATAAGTATCTTGATTTAGGAAGAAATGCTTCTTTAACATACCCAAAAATTTCCGTACGGAATTTTAATTCTAAATAAATTGGTCTTTAAACTGCCCTTGCTTCACTACTCTTTATGATGGAGTAAATGCGATATTTTATTCTGTGAGAACTAATTCTTGATAGCATTAAATTCTTGAAGTATTTCAAATAAAGGTCTCCATCAAACATTGTGATTTTCATCAATTACATTACTTAGTTATCATCAATATTTAAATTTGTTTGTCTAAATTTTATTTAAGAATTATAAGCTATTACCAATTGTATCGGATGGTTATACTTTTTCAATCATTAAAATTTGTAATAAGTTTTTAAAATTCTCCAAATCATATTTTAGGTAAAATTCAAGCAACATTCAGAATTATGCACATCGGAATAATATCAATAAAACGAATCATTTTAAAGAAAAGGTCAAAAATATTCCAAATTCAGATTTTATTTGTAAATACCGTAGGTCGTACGGAACCATATGCTATGAGCATGGGTATAAATTCTTTTAATGTACAAAGTTCTGATCTATTAAATAATCAGCAACCTTCTTTCTCTGATTACTTTCAAACAATTTTGCTTATACTCTTAATTTAATTTAGGTTACAATTTTTTTAATCCACTACATTTTTTTTTAATCCTCAATAAAAGTTTGAATATTAGGACATGCAAAGAAGTTCAGGTGTATAACTGGTTATTTAGTGTTATTATTTTGTTATTTTAATTTTCACACAACACAAATAGATTATAAGAAATGCAAAAGCATGACGTTTGAATCCCAATTAAATTTTCATTATTTAGCGTTTTGTTTATAAGTCTTTGTGAAAATAAGAAGAAACAAATAACAAAAGCGGAAGAATAAATGAATTGAAGTGGAAAATTGTTTTGCTCGAGATAATACTAAAATTGTTATTATGAATCGAAAATGATTTGCCAAAACTATAGTTTGTCAATGTTAATTATTATTTTAGCAATGATTAGCAGCAGTCATTTAGTGCTCCATTTCTAATTAATTTTATTAATCTTGATTTTTTGTGCCACACTTTGTCTACAGCAATATCAATGAGCAGATTTAGTGTCACACTTTGTCTTCAGCAGCATCAATGAGTAGATTTTCATATTGCAAACTAATCATTGAATTTTTAGATTTCATTCAATTTATTTCATTCAGCTTAATACATCATATCATACTTCACATTTTATCTAATCACTTTATTGATTGAAATTAACTTTATTACTGGGAAATACTGTAAAATGAGTTTATTTTTCCTCTCACTCGATGTTATCCTTCCTTATTCGATCATGTTGTTCGCAATTTGGAAAGTTGAAAACGTTACTGTAAAATGGTACGGTATCAATTTATTGGCTGCATACAGTTTTGGCAGCGTTGGTTACTATATAAACCTCGAACTTGAAGAAAAGCTAAAATCATCCAACGATATTTTATTTTCGATGTATGTGTTTGCTATATATTGCTTTGCTTTAAACAATTACTAAATATAATATATATACTCAAGGACTTGAATTATTTCCTAAAAAAAGCACAAAATAAATTTTCAGTTTTCAAAACTGTTAGCTTTAAAGCATTCACAACAAAAAGTATTGAAAATTACTACATTTTATTGTAATGAAACAATTATGTTTGTGAAATTTCAGCTTTCATTGCTTTACAATTTATATGAAAATGACGACATTTGCAGTGACACGTTTGATAATGTTCTCTTCTATCCTTGAAATATACAGCATTTATGCTTTAAAAACAAAGATCTTGAAAGCTTTGTTCAAAAGGTTGGTAATAAGAATTTTGATTTCACACCTGTCATTTTTTGCCCCGACAAATTTTTTATATCAATAAAATTGTTTCAATTCAATTAATTAACAGCCATTGTTCCAATTTAGTAATTTGAAAAAATTAAGCATTTTCGAAATTAAATAAATAAAAATTTATCCATAAGTGAAATTGCACGCTTCCTTCCCTAACTTGTAATGAATTATAGGAAATCGCGGGTATTTATTCTCGTTTATTCACTTGCACAGATACTTTCAATTCCAGTTGCAAGTTTAAATCTCATTAATAATAAAGCAGTTGCAGTATTTGCTACAATAAGCTATTATTATACAAATGCCATTCTATATCTTAGTTCGGTCATAATATTATGCGCTGTAAGCTATTTTCTTTAACTGCAGTAAAATGATCAATATAAACAAAATTCTAATTATTCCTCTCTTGAATGTTCTCCTTTCTATTGAATAATTTTATCATTAAAAAGAAATTCTGTTTTGCATAATTTTTTTATTTCTTCGCAATTTCACGAAATCATTTTTGGTTAAATACTATTTTAACTGTTTTTAACCTTTTTAACATTTATATTTATTTCAATTATTTCAGCATAATCATAAAAATTCGCTTAAATAATAATTTCAATATTTTCATATCTCAAAAAGACTTTAAAGCTTGCTGATCAAAAAAACTTCAAACAGTTTTTAATTACAGGCGATTTATACAGCCTGTAGACATAAATCGTGCGGTAAAAATCAACAGTTGAAAAAAGCGCTTAGACCACTTATCTTTTATTTTTTACCAATCACACTTATGGATTTTTTCATTATCGGTAAGCTATTGTAATAAATTCATTAACTTTTATAGTTTATTAATTTAATTCAGAAATTATTTAATTAAATTCATACTTTCATATCACAATGAGATATGTAATATTTCTTAATTTGATATATGAAATTCCAACCACAAGTCGGATGTTAAATTGACAAATTCTTCATTCGCTAAAACAATTTAATTGTAATATGATAAATTAATTTGATAAATTAAGAATTCGCCGGGTTGTTTTTTCATCGCAAATTAAATTTTACTGCAAAATATTTAAGTTAAAACGAATTAATCGCACTTTTTTAGATGAATTATTGATTTCTGCAATACTTTTATCCTTATTTCTTCGACTCTTTCTAGTAAATCAGTTCCAATTTTCACTAGTAAACAGGCAGGGAAAACTTTTAAGAGTTATAAAAATAAAACAAAAAATTGTCATCAAGTTCAGCAATAAATACTATTACAGTTGCTATTATTGGAAAAGCCATTAATATAGATCGATCAGTAATTTTTTTCCGTATAATATATACTATTTTAAAGGTACGATTTAATCATTTTTTTGCTTCACTCTTTCTATTGTTTTCATTTTAAAATTACTTCGTAAAAATTTAAAATCTTTAATTTGAATGAATAATTTGAAGTTGCAGTTTCGTGTAACACTACTGGCATTATGTACAGTTTTCGTTTTGCCACCATTCCGTAAAGCGATGTTTAATTTATTGGGTATTAGACGCCAACAACAAATTATCGTAGTAATACCACTAACAACAATACATCCAAATGGTGAACGAAATAACATTTCATTGCACGATCTATGACATGTGCCAATTAGTTATATATGAAATCATATTAATTCCCTATCTTATTAAAATGTAAATAAACTCAAATATATTTGTTAAAGCAATTTTTTTAAAACTATCCTTTGTTTTTGCTACCATAATGCTTTTTAAGAGTTCACTAGTTCTTAATTCATTTAATTTGCAATATTAATTTTTCATATTATTTTTGAAAATATTCTTACAACTTTGACAATAATCGTACAATTGAAAATAATCTTATAACTTCAACAAAACGAACAAATTACGACAGCAACATTGATGACCGAATATAAGAATGTGTTAAGCAATTAATTTGATTTTGATTTAATTATAATTTCAAAATTTGAAATCAAGTTCTGGCATAGTTCAGCTTCTGATTCAGAAAATCTAAAATCAAATGAATTCCTTTTTCATTTCATATCAAGTAATATTCCATTATCAATCCATCATTTCTCACTCAAAACGAATATCTTTAAATTTTCGTATTTAGCAATATTTGTTTTGCAATTATTTTTAAATGCATGAATAACTGACAATCAATAACTTCTAAAATTGCTAAATTTCAAAACTTTCAAAGGTATTATCAATTCCTCTTTCAAATCCTTTGATTACAATAGTAACATTATACACCGTTTAATCTTGTTAGTAAACACTTTCCATAATGACATGAAAATATTTGCTGCATTTGTTTACTGCTTTATATTTAACTGATTTTAATTGTTGACAGTAGAAGTATGTCATTTTTGAGTTATCCGTTAATTTGTGTAAGAGAAACTGTTAAGACTCAATCTAACACACACACACACACACACTTAATTGGATTATTACTCAATGAATAGATATTCAAAGTAGATTGTTGCTATTTAAGGTTGCAATGGTTATTATGATGGTTTTGATTAGATTGTGAGGTTGCTATGGTTAGGCTATCATTTTACTTTTAGCTGTTTCACTGTTACATAAGGTGGCTAAGATAAAATTATATTACCAGTAAGTAACCTAATAACACATAATTTTACTGATCCAACGATTTCCACGTAACGATAAAAAGCATTATCGATTATAAAATGGCGCAAAAATATGAAACAGTGTAAATACATTTAAATTAAAATTTAGATATATTCCAATTTATTTTACAATAAAAATTAGCAGTAGTAGAAATGCAATATTTATTTTTCGATGCGTCATTCACTATTTGTTGACAAGCAATTAATTGTTTGATAACTGTTAGTCATTTCTGATATTCGATCACTTACATTTGTTTCATAGTATTTCATAATATTCATTTCTTATTGTTGTAATTAAATAGTAATATTCTGCAATTAAGTAGTTATATATTTTATTTTGTTCATTCAGCATAATACGACATGTCATAATTAATCAGCATTTTATCTACTCTCTTTACTGATTGAAATTCATTAAATTACCGGAGAATACCGTAACATGAATTTATTTTTCCTTTTACTCGATGTTATCCTTCCTAATTCTATCATATTGTTCGCAATTTGGAAAGTTGAAAACGTTACTGTAAAATGGTACGGTATCAATTTATTGGCCGCAAGCAGTCTTGCCAGCGTTGGATATTATGCTAGCGTCGAACTTGAAATAAAGCTGAAATCATCTAACGAAGTTTTAGTTTTGATGTAAGCGTTTGCTATATATTGCAAACAGCACTTTTAAAATTACTGAATTTGAAAATTTTAAAAATTTCATAAAAATAATATTATTAACAAATAAGTAATCAGTGAGTATGTTAAAAATACTGAAGTCTATCCATATCGTTAATTAGAACAATATATATAGCGCAAGGGCTTGAATTACATCCATAAAAAAGCATCAAATAAATTTTCAGTTTTCAAAACTGTTAGCATTACAGTATTCACCACAAAATGTATTGAAAATTATTACATTTTATAGCTATGAAAAAGCTATATTTGCAAAATTGCATTTATGCTTTAATGCAAACTTGAAATTAAGCAATTTTTAGGATACAATTTGTTACCAAATGTCATTTGGCTTAAAAATTTCATTTCAATATTTAATGAACATCAAAATTGGGAAGAAAAATTTCTGTTATTTCAGCTTTCATTGGTTTGCAATATATTTGAGGACGATGACATTCGCAATGACACGTTTGATAATATTCTTCTGTGTCCTTGAAATATACAGTATTTATGCTTTAAAAACAAAGATCTTGAAAACTTTATTCAAAAGGTTGGTGGTTAGAATTTTGCTTTTACACCTGTCCTTTTTTCTTTAACAAATTTTTTTACACCAAAAAAATTATTTCAATTTAATGAAGTCTACCATTATCCCAATTTAGTAATTTAAACGAATTACAGCATTTTCGAAATTAAATAAATAAAAATTATTCAATAAATAGAATTGTACCCCTCTTTACCTAACTTCTAATGAATTTTAGGAAATCGCGGGTGTTTATTCTCGCTTATTTATTTGCACAGGCAGTTTCAATTCCAATTGCAAGTTTAAAACTCATCAAAAATGAAGCAGTTGTAGCATTTGTTACCATGTGCCATTATTGTGCAACTGTTGTTATATATCTTAATTCAATCATAATAATGTTCGCTGTAAGTTATTTCCGTTTAATTACATCGATCTACTTAATATAATCAAAATTCATATTTTTCCTTTAACGATTGTTTTCCTTTGAAATGAATAATTTTAACATTTAAAAGACAAATTCTGTTTTGCATAATTTTTTCATTTCTTCACAATTTCACGAAGCCATTTTTGGTTAATTACTATTTTAACCTTTTTAGCTTTTTTTAACTTTTATACATATACAAAAATTATTATAACTTTTATATTTATTTCAATTATTTTAGCACAATTATACAAAATTGGTTAAATAATAATTTTAGTATTTTCTATTTCATTTCAGTAATTTTAAGAAAATTTATTTTGCTTATTAATACGAACAACAATAAATATCAGTTTGTTCAGCGTATAATAGGGACAAACAAAATGGTTTTGAACCTGCTGATATAGAAAGAAATTCGATAACTCTTCCATTCCTTAATTACAGGCAATTTATACGGCCTACAGAAATAAATTGTTCAGTGAAAATCACCAACTGAAAGAAGCGCTTAAACCACTCATCTTTTATTTTCTACCGATTACACTTATCGATCTTTGCATAGTCTGTAAGTTATTGCAACATTAACTTTTATAATACCGAAATTACTTCATAAAATTAGATATATTCATTATATATCGAATCATAAAATTCATTAGCAAAAGAAAAATACTTTTTTAATTCAATGAATGGAATTCTAACGACAAGTCGGGAATTGGTCTAACAAATCTTTCATTCACTCAAATTAATTGCAATTATATATTATGATTAATTGCTGAGATAAATGAAAACTTTGTCAATTTATTATAAATAAAGTTTTACTGCAAATTTTTCAAAGTATATAAATTCAAACAAATTTATTGCACTTTTTTTATAAATTACTGATTTTAGCAGTATTTTTTATGCTTATTTCTTCGACTCTTTCTAATAAATCAGTTGAGAATTTCTTCGATCGCTTGGAGAATAATAAGAATTCGTTTTAAATCACAAATCCAATTTTTTGTAATAAACGAACAAGCAAGAGAAAATTTTAATGGTGAAGAAAAAGGAAATAAAAGGCTGTCGCCAAGTTCAATAATAAACTGTGTTACAGTCAGCGCTACTGGATTAACCATTAATACAGATTGGTTGGATGTTTTATTCCAAATAATAACTATTAACATGAAGGTATAACTTGATTCTTTTGTTTCACTTTTTCTGTTGTTCATTTTTAAAATTACTGCATAAAAAACATAGAAACTTTAATTTTAATCAGTAATTTGAAGTTATAGTTTCGTGCAACAGTAGTTGTATTGTGCACAGTTTTCGTACTGCCACCATTCCGTAAAGCGTTGTTTAATTTATTGGGTATTGAAAGTCAACGACGGATTGCCGTAGTACAACCATTCACTGAAATTCATTCAAATGCTGGACGAAGTAACATTTAACTTCATGTTTTATGACATATGATAATTAGTCATATTAAAAATTAAATTACTTATCTATTTTGTTGAAATGCAAATGAACCCAAATTTATTTTCTGCAGCCAATTTCTCTGGCTACCGATTTGTTTTTGCTACAAATTCCCGTTGTTTGTTTTCCTTAAAATCCTGTGGTTACAATCGTAACGTTACCTCTTAATCTTTCTCGCAAACACTTTCCATAATGGCATTAAATACATCAAAAGCAGAACTTGAATTAATGATAATTGATATATTAAATAGCCACTATTTGTAGCCAAAATTAATTGCTAACATTTGATTTCAGAAATTTGATTTCGTAAAAAACTTGAAATTTGCAGTTATATCAATGAAGTGGCCAACTTTTTGCTAAGCCACTTATATAGATTTTAATCGTTAAATCACTATTTATTGACAAGTGACTAATCATTTGACAACTGTTAAACATTACAGCATACGATAACTTATACCTGTTTTATGATATATCATAATATTCATTATCCTTTCTTGTAATTAAGTAATGATATTTTATTATATCTTCAGTGATTTCTCGTAGCTAATTAAATATATAATTCAAATTAATTTTGATATTTGAAAAAGTAATTGGATATTAGTGATATGATATTATGTTTTTATAGCAATTGGGGAAAAAAATCTGCCAAAAATCGAATTTACTTAAATTGAACTTTATTGCAGAACTTTATTTTTCTGCATTTTCTATTGGTAAACAAATGGATTATAAGAAATGCTAAAGGATGACGTTTGAATTCCAGTTAAATTATCATTGTTCAGTGTTTTGTTTATAAGTCTTCGTAAAAATAGGAAGTGACAAATAACAAATGCAAAAGAATAATTGGATTGAGGTGGAAAATTGTTTGGCTTGAGATAATACTAAAATTGTAAATATGATTCGAAGATGATTTGCCAAACCATTAGTTTTTCAACATTATACATTGTCTCAGCACTAATTAGCAACAACCATTTAGTGCTCATTTCTAATTAATTATTACTAATTCTGATTTTAATGTCACATTTCTCTGTTCTGCACTATCAATGAGCAGATTTTCATATATTTTCATATATAAACTAATCACTGAATTGTAAGATTTCATTCAACTTATTTCATTCAGCTTAATATATCATATCACTTCATTGATTGAAATTCATTAGATTATTGGTAAATATCGTATAATGAATTTATTTTTCCTTTTACTCGATGTTATCCTTCCTAATACTGTCATATTGTTCGCAATTTGGAAAGTTGAAAACGTCGCTGTGAAATGGTACGGTATCAATTTATTGGCCGCATACAGCCTTGCCAGCGTTGGTTATTATATGAGCGTCGAACTTGAAGTAAAGCTGAAATCATCTAATGAAGTTTCATTTTCGATGTAAGTGTTTGTCACATATTGCAAAGGAAATTTTAAAAAATTACGAAAATTAAAAATTAAAAAAATTTCACAAGTAATATTATCATTAGCAAATCAGCAATTAGTAAGGTCATTCATTCAAAGTTTATTCATTTAATCCAAATAAAAGCTTATTTGTTACGTTAACATAATGTCCACCCAATTCATATTTTATTTGAATAAATTTGAAGAATTTAATTTTATGCTTAAATTGATAAAATGATTCATAAATTCGGATATTATTACAAAGACTATTTTATGTTTCAAACTTTCTCCATTATTGCGATATTATAAGTTAGTTTGCTGTTTTACTAGATTTATAAAAGTATGTATAATATTACTTAATATTAAATACTAATTTCAACATTTGATGATACTTCCTATTTTAATTTATATTATATAAATTAAAAATTATTATTGATGCATTGCTACCTGTCATATCGTTTCATTTTCAATTTTTCGTCTATTATTGCTCTAATTTACATTGCAATTCAAGTTTTACTAATTCATAAAGACAACTTCAATCACTTCCAAATATTCGTTATAAAATTTATCTAAAAATTGAAATAAATATTATTTGATTATAGTTAATGAAGTAGAAATTGGAAGGCCATAAAATGCGCCATTATATTATGCTTCGATAATCATTCCAAAAGGAATTGAACAAATTTCAGTGTTCGAAATTATTAACTTTAAAGTATTCACAACAAAGAGTAATGAAAATTATTACATTTAACGACTATGGAAGAATTATATTTGTAAAATTGCATTTATGCTATAATGCAAATTAGTGATTAAGCAATTTTAAGAATGTAATTTGTTATCAAATATCATTTGGGTGTAATAATTCCATTGGAATCTTTAATGAATGTCAAATTTTAAAGGAAAGTAAAACTTCTATTGTTATTTCAGCTTTCATTGGTTTACAATTTATCTGAAAATTACGACATTCGCAGTGGTACGTATGATAATGTTCTCCTGTATCCTTGAAATATACAGTATTTATGCTTTAAAAAGAAAGATTTTCAAGACTTTTTTCAAAAGGTTGGTAAGAATTTTGTTTTTACACCTGTGATTTTTTGCTCCCACATGCTTTTTTTACGTCAAAAAAATTATTTCAATTCAATTAATTCTTTTCCGTTATCCCAATATAGAGATTTGAAAAAATTAAGCATTTTCGAAATTAAATAAATAAAGGTTTGTTCATAAATGAAATTGTACGCTTCCTTCCTTAACCTGTAATGAATTGTAGGAAATCGCGGGTATTTATTCTCGTTTATTCATTAGCACAGGTGCTTTCAATTCCAGTTGCAAGTTTAAATCTCATTAGTAATAAAGCAGTTGCAGCATTTGCTGTGATATGCTATTATTGTACAAATACTATCATATATTTTAGTTCGATCATAATATTATGCGCTGTAAGTTATTTCCTTTAGCTATATTGAATTAGGTATTATAAACAAAAATTCATTTATTTCTCTTCCGATTGCCTTCCTTTCTATTGAATAACTTTATCATTAAAAAGAAATTCTGTTTTGCATAATTTTTTTTATTTCTTCATAATTTCACGAAATCATTTTTGGTTAATTACTATTTTAACCTTTTTTAGCTTTTTTTAACTTTTAAATTTATTTCAGTTACTTCAGCATAATTATACGAAATTGGTTAAATAACAGTTTCAGTGTTTTCATATCTCTAAAAGACTTTAAAGCTTGCTGATCAAAAAAATTCAAACAATTCGTTTCCATTTTTTAATTACAGGCGATTTATACAGCCTGTAGACATAAATCGTGCGGTAAAAATCAACAGTTGAAAAAAGCGCTTAGACCACTTATCTTTTATTTTTTACCAGTCACACTAATGGATCTTTTCATTATCGGTAAGCTATTGTAATAAATTCACTAACTTTTATAGTACCGAAATTATTTAATTAAATTCATACTTTCATATCATAATGAAAAATGTAATATTTCTTAATTTGATATCTGAAATTCCAACCACAACTCGGAGATTAAGTGGCAAATTCTTCATTCACTAAATAATTTAATTGTAATAACGTATTACGATTATTTAATTTGACTATTCATTAAAAATTAAGCTTTACTGCAAATATGTAAGTTCAAACGAATTAATCGTACTTTTTTAAGTGAATTATTGATTTTAGAAGCATTTTTATATCTTTTCGACTTTTTTTAATATATCAGTTGAAAATTTCCTTAATCGATCGGAATATTATAAGAGTTCGTTCTAAATCACAAAACTATTTTTCACTAGTAAACAGGCAGGGAAAACTTTTAAGAGTTATAAAAATAAAACAAAAAATTGTCATCAAGTTCAGCAATAAATACTATTACAGTTGCTATTATTGGAAAGGCCATTAATATAGATCGATCAGTAATTTTTTTCCGTATAATATATACTATTTTAAAGGTACGATTTAATCATTTTTTTTGCTTCTTTCTTTCTATTGTTTTCATTTTAAAATTACTTCGTAAAAATTTAAAATCTTTAATTTGAATGAATAATTTGAAGTTGCAGTTTCGTGTAACACTACTGGCATTATGTACAGTTTTCGTTTTGCCACCATTCCGTAAAGCGATGTTTAATTTATTGGGTATTAGACGCCAACAACAAATTATCGTAGTAATACCACTAACAACAATACATCCAAATGGTGAACGAAATAACATTTCATTGCACGATCTATGACATGTGCCAATTAGTTATATATGAAATCATATTAATTCCCTATCTTATTAAAATGTAAATAAACTCAAATATATTTGTTAAAGCAATTTTTTTAAAACTATCCTTTGTTTTTGCTACCATAATGCTTTTTAAGAGTTCACTAGTTCTTAATTCATTTAATTTGCAATATTAATTTTTCATATTATTTTTGAAAATATTCTTACAACTTTGATAATAATCGTATAACAGGAAGTAATCTTACAGTGTCAAAGAGGAGAACAAATTACGATAGCAATATTCAAAATATATTAAACAATTAATTTGATTTTGATGTAGCCACAAATAAATATGATCATATCAGACATGAAATTGATTTGAAATTTTGACAGGGTTCTGCTTCTGATTCTGAAAATCAAAAATTAAATAAATTCTTTTTGCGTTTCATATCAAATATTCTTCTATTGTCAATCCATCATTTTTCACTCAAAACGAATATCTTTAAATTTTCATATGTTAGCGACTTTTGTATTACAATTATTTTGAACTGTACGAATACTAATAATCAATAATTTCTAAAATTTTAAAATTCAGAACTTTCAAAAAATCAATTCCTCTTTCATATCCTTTGATTACAATAGTAATATAATGCACCGTTTAATCTTTCCAGCAAACACTTTCGTAATGACACTTTTGTTTTTAATACATGAAAATTCATAATGACATGAAAATATTTGCTGCATTAGTTAACTTCTTTATATTTAACTAAATTTGATTGACAGTAGAAGTGTGCAATTTTTGAGTTACCCGTTGTATAAAAGAAACTGTTAACATTCAATCTGACACACACTTAATTGGATTACTGCTTAGTGAATAGATATTTCAAAGTAGATTGAGCTATTTAAGGTTGCAATGGTTATTATGATGGCTTTGATTAGATTATGAGGTTGCTACGGCTAGGCTATTACTTTACTTTTAATTAATTTATTGTTATATAAGGTTGCTATGATAAATATATATTATCAGTAAAATATTTCAAATCCGTAATCTTTTTTTTCGAGCCACTTCCATCAATTAGTCATTTTCAAATCTTATTACGCAGTTGTCCCATATTCATTGTTTTTTGCTTCATAATTTCGGCTTAAAATCGTACAAACAAAAAATTACGAAAATTTGATAATGTCACATTCAATTATGCTTCAAACTATTAAATTAAGATAATACAAGGAAATTACCATTTGACATGGATCATACGTTTCCATTAATTGGTTATTCAACTAACTTAATTTAGATAAAATTTGAAATCGTCATAAGCTGTCTTAATTAAACGTTTAAATTTCATTGCCGTGTCTGCTACGATCATTTAAATTTGTTATGTTTTGTAAACAAATTACCGGATAATCTCGGATGTTCCATGCCTAATCATTATTTTCGTGCAGCACTTTATTTATTTATGAAGGAATTTTAACTTTCCCAAGAATATATCATCTTTCTGATCCAACAACTTTCACGTAGCGATATAAAGCATTATCAATTATTAATTTGAGCATAAATATGAAACAGTGTGAATACATCGAAATCATAATTTATATATATTCTTTTTGGATTTCATATCAAATATTCCTTCATTGTCAGTCCATCATTTTTCATTCAAAATGAATATCTTTAAATTTCCATGTCAGCGATTTTTGTTTTGTGATTATTTTTGTATCAATAACCAATAATCATTAATCAAAAATAATGATATTCGTTAGAAACTTTCATCGTTTGCATGAAAGATTTATCGACCATTTTTACTGAAATAATCTTATATTTCAAATATGTCTACGATCATTCTCCTAACTTAACGATTGTGAAACTATTTGTAGCTAATATTTTAGATTTTTAAAGTTCAATTCAGAATTTAGTTTAGTGAATTGCACGAAATTTTAATCATTGATTTGAAGCTACAGTTTCGTGCAACAATAGTGACATGGAAAATTTTAGGATTTCAAAAAAAAATGGAAGGAGATCAAATTTACAAAGATGGAGAAAGAAAGAGAAATGAAATGAATAATCATAGTGGTGTCGCATTTGTCAACTGAAGTTGGTTCCATGCCATGACTCTTCAAAAGCTGAAATAGGGTCTTTACATGAAAATTAAATTTTATCGCTTTAATTTTTTAACAAGAAAAATAACCACGATTCGATTTGCACAAATTTTGGATATATAAATATAACGGAATGTAGATGTGATAGCAAAAAGAGAGTGGTAAAATTAAATTCATCATTTTTCCACTGTCAT